>JAPYZN010000450.1:0-30049 GCA_030522865.1 Psyttalia lounsburyi | reverse complement strand
TAAACCTATCGGAAAGATATTTACGAGGCCCGTTGAGGTCCGAATAAAACGAAATAGTCACACAAGGTATTGGGAGACCGGCCTCAACTTGTTTTTTTCTTATTTATACCAAGAATATATTACGAAAAACCCGAGAGAAAGTAGCTTGACCGCTTTCTCGTTACTTCATCGTAGAGTTATAAAATGTAAACACTGCATGACATCGCTAAAAATTACGTACCTGAACATCCTGTCTTTCTCTTCGTCATCCCCCTGAAACCAATACTCCAAAATAAACTCCAGGCCCCTCTTAACGTTCATCAACTCCTTATCCCAATGAGTTTCCTTTCCCCTCCAATGTGCAAGAATCACCACAGCATAGATCACCGCACTCTCCGGCTTTATATTCTCCAAGATCATCACCTCTTTTTCACTTAATTCGTGCACCTTCGTCAACTTGCCCAAGTTTGTCTTCATCTTACGAATTTGCACAATCATCCCTCTCTTCAGGCTCTCCCTCAACTCTTCATCCTTCTCAAGACCACCGAGTGCAAAGAACCCCATGAAATCAATGGGCAGACAATCCTTTGGACAATTGCGGCTCAGTCCCCTCTTCAGTTTGGCTTGGAACCGCTTCCTGACTTCATAAACATCATCGAGCATCAGTTCCGAGAGCATATAGAACTGCTGCGGCTTCAATTTCTGCTCAATCCTCTCAAATCTGCAGAGCTTGAGAAGACAAGCGCCGGCCTGAAGCCTCAGCCAAGCCTTCTCATCAGATTTAAGATTTTCAAATCGTTTCACCCTCTGCAAGATGAAAGCAGTTAACGCCCGTATAATCTCAAGGATCCAGGACTCGTGAAGGGAACGAGATATCGCCCATCTCGTGATACATTTCATTGCTTCCAAACTGTGAATGGTCGCCAAAGGTAAATTCTCCTTCTCCGACCAAAACCTCACATCTTCCGCTCCGGACGTGCCTGGATTGGGCCACAGGATGTCGCTATGAACCATTTTCATAAGATTATAAATCATATCATCCGAGCCCTTACCGAACCATGAAATATACCCCAAACTGGCAATTGCGGTTCTCAATTCCTTAGAAGATGGATCTATCAAACAATTCTGAATACGCATCAATAAGTCCTTCATAATGCTTTGAGCTTTATCCAATGATTGACTGCAAATGAATTTCACAGCTGCCTTGGCCTCCCCCACAGTCCCAAAAATTATGAAGCCTTTACAATGGTCCATAAGACTTGTCCAAGTTGATGACATTTGGTTTAAGGGTATGAATTTTCTCATGTTCGTAAGGACATCAAGGACTTTGACAGTTATTAATGGAGATTTTATTGTCAGAAAACTCACGAGTGCACGGAATATACTAGGATGGGTGAAACAAAAACCCGAAACAAAGGAAAGAATCGTGAGGAGCGTGAGACCATTTTCCGCTGTGGTCTTTGGGTCTCCATCAATGTCTTCCATAATCTCGCGATTATGCTTCAAACCAGTCTGGATGTGCTTAATCAAGGCAAGTATCGCATCCTCATCAATGAGCATCAGACAAGAGCGTTCCAGCAATGTCTTAACAGTTTTATAATACGAATCTGTCCTATCTAAGTCTCTAGTGCTGTTCAAAATCGTATAAATAACTTCTCCAGATTGTTTGTAAGTGATGTCTGGCTGCAAGACAGTCTCCATATTTTTAGCCAGTGAAGTATCCTCTTCAATGGCTTTAGAAAACTTCTGAAGATTGACTTCCGCTTCATCTGGATCCTTGAAAAACTTGGACAGTATCTTCAACTGCTTCTGACCCCATCTCTCGAGTTCTCGAACTCGTGTCTCATCAGCGTTGGCTCTCAATGCTCTTGACTCAAAAAGTTCTATTAAACATTTTCGCATTGTGTATCGATGGATCTGAAGCTCTGCAAATGCCTTGCTGGCATTGTCATTCAACCGGTTGAAGAGATGATAAAGCTGTCTCATTTTCTCCTCCGCTTCGACATGACAATTTAGAAACCAAGTGTACAGAATTTTCTCAACGTGTATTCGATCTCTCTCGTCTTTAATGTAATAACCACACAAAACCTCATTCATTATGAACGATTTTGCGAATCTCAGAATATCAGCTGTTCGATGATTGTTTGGTTCTGGTGGTTCGTTGGAGTAAAAGATTAATGACAATTCTTTCAAGGTATGCCTGCGCACTTCGTACTCCTTGTCTGCGCTTCGCTCTTTGAACATGTTCAAAAGGTCTTGATCTCCTAGGAGTTCGAGATCCTTCTTTGCAGCAGAGATTATTGTTTGAATGGCTTGCATTCTTACTTTGGCCGAAGAATCTCGCTGAATTAGTTTGAGAAATTTTATGATTTCTTGCCGTGTTGTCGTATCGAGCAGAAAGAACTCGATACCTTTTGTACACATTATTCTAATGTCCTCGTCTTTATGCAGGCACATCGCCAGGAAGAGCTTCCAGTAGTCGAGCTTCCAGTATTCTCCTTGCAATACTTCCAAAAGGATGGTTATGGTATTGGATTTGATCGAGTCGTCTAGAGAACTCAGAAGAGTCTGCAGTTGTGGGAGAATGTGATCTTGAAGATCGGGATAAATCGAGGAGGTTGCTGAGATTATAGAATTTACACTACTGAGGATATTAGAATTTGGGAAATTGATGAGGATCTTCAGGAAGTTCTGAGCAAGGAGAGGCTGAAGAATCTCTTTGGAGTTGGATAATAGCTTCTTTGAGAAATTCTGAGCGTTCTTTCTGGTTGTAGAAGCCAAGTTGAGGAAAATGAAGGGAAGAATACTCTCGAGAATTCTTTGGGGAGAATTGAGTAGCTTTGTCAGCAAAAAATAGATTAGTCGAGTGATATTTTCTTCGGGCTTTGAGTCGATGATATCGAAGAGGATGATCAGCAGCCGTTGGATGATTTTGTGAGTTGAAGAGGGTTCACTGAAGTTTGAGCAGAGAACGAATGCGTTGGATTGACATAGATTCGTGAGTATCATTTCGGCATTATTGTAGAAAGGGGAGGAGGTGGCCTTGAGGGGCTTAAGATGGTCTATGAGGAAATGGAGAACTCTGAGCAGGATGTGAGGGGTTTGCGAGAAGGGGGACGTGGGACTGAACGCACGGAGAATGTTGCAGTGGCAGATCGAGACGTAATGTTGAATGATTATGTTAGGGTTAGTGAGAAATAAATCTTCACTCGCGAGGTGGTACGCAAGGGGTACGTAGATCTCGTAATATTTTGGATCTGATGTTTCCCAATTTATAAGCTTGTTGGAAAGAACCTGAAAGAAAAAGGGGGGTTAGGAATTTGGCGGGGTTCTTGAGGAAGATTAAACGCGAATATTCAGCTTCGATGGAGTCATATTTAATTTTCAATTGGGAGAGCACACTTAACAGTTAGTTGTATGAAAGAACTACATAATTTACTAGAACATTCTGTAAGATTTGAGTTTCTAATGACGTAAATCAAGCTAGAAAAATTGTAAAAAATTGTGGTCAACGACGTTTATTGGAAACAAAATTGAATAGAAAATTTGACGCAGCCATTTCTAGTGTTATTTTTTTCTCATAGAGATATCCCATGGAACTAAATTATAAGACGAATACAATTTTTCGAATAGAATTTCTATAGAAATTTCACTGAATCCCTACAGAACTTTAACATTTGAATTGATTTCTATCTAATTCACTATACGATCTTTCATTCGGTTTTTTATACGTTGTTTATTGATTTAGAGTTCTTTAAAAATGTAAAAAAATATTAAAATATATATATCATCATCAATATTGGATTATTTACTTCATTGGAATTCGTCTCTGCAATATTTACCTGCAATCTCTTTTCCAATTCATGTTCCTCTACATGACTCGTCACTGGCTTGCATCCAGGAGGAAATTGCACTCGCAGCATTGTTGTACTTGATTTAGAGTGAACTAGTTTTTTATAATCAATTATTTGGAGATACATTCACTTCAAAATGACTATTCTCTCATCACAAGCTATATAACTACTGCGAGCTATTACCATATAATAAATTGATTATATGCATATATATATCTGCACCCAAAATACAAACACCCCCTCCGCCCTTCACGTCTTTCTTCATACGACGCCATCTTTATTTTCTGAAAGGAGCAGAGAATCGAAAAAAAATGTCGATGCAGGAGCTCGTGAGAATAAATCAGGTAAATTGGAAAATACTAATTTTCATAATTAATAATCATCTGGACTTTTGGGAGAGAATGTCAATAGACCTTGTCTGCGGAGATGACAAAAAAAAATTACTGAACGAATGTTCTCTCGACTTTCCAATTGTTCTTTACTGAGTGAAAAGTAGAGTCTAAAAGTTTTTCCTATCTTAATCATTTATGAAACAATTCACCAATTCATTCGTGCTTATCTGTTATTTCCTTGAAACGAAGTTTCTCGAGGAAGAAGAATCCAAAACCTAATGCGAAGGAAGAAAACTGCCCAGGAAAGAAAAATCAAGCATCCAGAATTAATTTTTTTTGTTTTTTTCCACATTTTTTTAATAACACATTTTTCTCATTGTTCTGATAAGTCTATGGTCATTAATTCATAACAAGAAAGAAAAAAAAGATTCTCCATTGATGGTCTCTACAATAATTATTGAAAGGTACAATTAGCAAATATCTATATCGTGCATTCGCTCTTGTGTAATAATCGATAATAATATAATCGATACTTTATGTATATATATTGTGTTGTTCCTCCGGCGACCCACGTACGTTTTTTTTTACTCTACAAATCTAGTATTTTATGTAATTTATTTATTCGTCATTAGTGAGTTATGTGTATGAATATTAATCATCAAATACTAAAAATGCAAACGTTTTGCAAATTCTCAAAATTATCGAAATTTTTTGGTTTTCGATTTTTCGTAATTTTTGACACTCAATTAGCCACATTTAAATTTCTTTATTCACAGATGCGACAATTGCCTCATTTTTAATATAACAGCCGTTTCATGCCTGCCTACACGATAAAGGGGCCAAAGTCATTGTCTCGCATGAATAAATATCACCAGAATTGAATTCTGCATTGGAGTGATAAGTGGTCGATTTCATTTTGCACTATTTTACCCGAAAACGAGTAGGTAGTCCGGAGAAAAAATGTCAAATAAAATTTTCCGTTGTAAATTTTGTCAGCTGAAAGAGTGCTCTTGTGACATTGTTTCGTAAAATGAGTCTTTATCGAAATATTTTGAATAATAAAGCATTGCTATCACTTCAAAACGGAATTCGATGATTTTCAATGATTTATAGAGAAGTGACGGGGCTTTCTAAGACACTTTCAATCAACTCAACAATTGTTTTTGTAATTTTAAATCCTTTATTCATGCACTCAAAGTATATCCATCTACTTCTTTGTTTTTATTTCACACATATTTATAAGAGAATACACAAAAATGCATTGTTACCGAAATTGCGGTGAAATCGATCTCATCTAAATATTCATTATTTCTTTAATTATTTCTTTCTTACTCGACATTATTAACAATTAAATTCACACACGAAATACAATGATTTACAATTTAATTGTGGATGTTTGTTATGGATTAATTAATTATGGAAAAATTAATCGACTTTTATTTTTGTTCTCGCTATTCACATATCTTCAAATAAAACGACAAACCATAAAATTAATAAATTAATTATTATAGCAATGAATTATTGATCAATTGAGATTATTATTACAATCAATCGATTAATCCTCATGATTTTACTGCCTTTTGATCATATTTTTCTTTTATGTTTGACGCTTTATTATTTGTTAATTGTCGAGAAATTGAACGAAAAATAAGAAAAAAAAATACTCAGAGTCCCTTAATAATGTGAGCATACTTATCATAAAATTTTGCACTTAGATTAAGTAATTAATGTATTTACATATGTAATATTTGCTTCGTGATTTTTCTATACAATCATTTTTGTTTATCTCTTAATTATTTAATTTATCGTCTATTCTATCTAACTAATGTCAAACGGAATATTTTACATAGAAAAATTACAATGCATTTTCATTTACCATTATCATAATTTTTTATCACTAAATATCATTTCGCTCAATTAAAATTTTTCAAAGAAATGATAATCAAATAAATTGGAAATTTGAACAATCTGTTCACTCCACCGTTTTTTCTCTCTTTAAACTGAAATTTTATTTACAACTTGAATTATTCATTTATTCTGTTCAATCAAGTGAGTAAAATTATGTCCTTTATATACAATAGAATTTAATCAATTATTTTATTCAGAATCAATAACCATCGACTTAAAAATAAAAAACAAGCAAAAAAATCAGTATTTTGTTTTGTTTTATTTGCATCAATAATTTATATTCATAAGAACTATAGACACTAGGAAAGTAATGTAATATAATCAAGGAGTTTTCATTAGTCACAATAAATGAATTGTTTATAAGTTTTGCATGGGATTAATGATAAGTAATGGGAGAAATTATATTTTGATGCTCTATACAATCTGCGTGATTTTAACCAATAATTAATCCTTATTCTGTATATGCTCTCATGACTTGATTAAATTTCACTTGTACATTATTACAATGAAATTATATCTATAACGTTTGAAATAAAACAAATGTTATGTAATTATTTAAATGATGATTGACGGATACGAGTGATTTTATATCAATTATTTAATTCATTTTTATCGATAAAAACGTTTCGTCAACTCTTAGAGTGTAGTATGAATAATGTACATTTACACAATATAAAACTAGATTCTCTGATCGTGCAATAAACAATATAGACATTCGACAGTTTTTTTGCGGTTTTTTCTACTTATTATTAATTCAGTAATTATGATTACATATAGTTATTCATTTGTTTCATATTTTTATTTTTTCTGTCGAGGAAAATCTTTATATGTGTACAGAATTGAAGAATTTAATGTGCTAATGTGGAAGATAAACAATTTTTTTGCATGTATTCAAGTAGTTAAATTCGGTATTTCTCATTTGGACTGATTTTGAAAAAGGATTTCAAAGACATTCATTCACGTGATTACTTTCTTACGTGAGTATCCATGCAATGAGTAATTCCGGGGAAAATGTAAGAGAGTTTTTTTGGTGATCAATGAACTTTTCTCCGGAAATGCTTCAATCCATTTTCGACTTGATTCAGTAATAAATATTGGAATTTTTACCACTCCAATACAGATACAGATATTATTTATTCATGGAAAAGAAAGATAATTATTCATGATTACACCAATGAGCCATGACAAGTTTTGTTGCAGTCCCTAATGTTTTTTTTTTTCATCTTTTATAAAAATTTAAACAATTTCGGGGATTTATATGTACAATGAGGAGTGCTTATTCCAACTTTACAAGAAATTATTTACAAAATATATTCATCCATATATTACCTATCAAATTAACATTGTATTCATTTATTCTTTAAATTTATTTCTTGTTATATCATTTCTCAGTGTTTTTTGGGTATTAAATGGCTTTTACTATTTTTTGTTTGCTTGGTTATGCGATCTTTTAAATTTGATGTTTTTCGATTTTTGTGAAGAAAAATAAAGATTTTTTTTATTGTTGAAACTCTTTACCACAAAATTTCTGACCCTAATATCGAAAAACGATTGGAACTTTTTTATTTCCGTTTTTGTTTTTCATTACCGAAAGATTATGTTTATACGCGTGAGTTTTGAGATTTTTTGAGAAAGAAAAGTATTTTATTGCAAGCACGTTTATCAGTAGTCTCTCTTTATTTTTAAAAGAGCATTGAATAGGTCATCAATTTAGAAAAACTGCCAAAATAATTGGAAATAATTCTTACGAAAGTGAAGTTTTGAGATTCATTCAAAAGACAAATGCAATAATTTTGGATGTTGAGCTTCACAAAAAAATTACATTCACATTTTCTCTTGCAACGACTCATTATCAAAATATTTGCATATTTAAAATATGATCACGTGGATATCTTGAAAAGGAAAAATCCAAAAAACAGATATATGCAAAGAATTTTTCTATTCAGATTTTCCGCTTTACAGAAAATGCCTCTCGATAATTACGAATTAAGAATTACGTGGAACGATAGCCATTCTTTCAAATCATTCGCGA
This sequence comes from Psyttalia lounsburyi, assembly GCA_030522865.1. Lineage (NCBI taxonomy): Eukaryota > Metazoa > Arthropoda > Insecta > Hymenoptera > Braconidae > Psyttalia > Psyttalia lounsburyi. The sequence goes on along the minus strand of JAPYZN010000450.1, from coordinate 21,944 downwards.
GATGTTAAAAAAAAATTAGTAAATCCTTGAATCCCATGAAACTCATGAAAAGTGCAAAGACAAAATCTTTCAGTAGAGTTACAGATTTTTGCTACTCGGCATTGCGAAGAAGAAAAAAAATTTGTTGACGAGATACAATAATTTGATATTAACGGCAGTAGTGAGATTTTGTGATGCATAGAACTCCATAATAAATGACCTCACTTTCTTTTACCAGTCCACCATGTAATAATTACAATTTATTTAGAAAAATTCATCTCACGGTAAAGCCCACCTGAGTTGATTAATATTAATTTTCAAGGTCCTTCGTTTGAGGCATTTATCGTCAAAATTCCGTTTATTCTCTCCATTAAATTACAATAGATTTTTTTTTTGTTTTAATTTTATTGCCACGTTGTCATATGTTATTCTTTTGTTATAAACATTTGTTTTTTCCTAATTCGCCCGTAAAATTGAAAAGAAAACAGGTAAGGAACATTATTGAGCACTAATATAACATGTACAAACTTACTAAAAAAATATACACATAAAGAAAAATTAATTGGTAGAATGAAAAAATGATTAGTCAGACAATTGCACTACTGTGAGGAACAGTATATTTTTTATATACATAGACTATGGTAAAAGAGAGAAAGAAAAGTTTTAACGCATCAATTGTAAAATGATCGAGAACACGAGATAACATCGAACTCAATTTGTCACTTATTTAGCAAATTAACTCATAATGAGCGGTTTAACTGACAATGTCAAAGAGCCCCGCATCCCAAAAATATTTGCTAAATAATTGACAAATAAATTCAGATATACGTCCTCATCATTTCTCTACATGAACGTACGATAGTTTATCCCTCAGTACTGTAAATCGTGGATTATAATGAAGTATTACCAATGATCGTAGTCAAGAAATCATAATAATGTATTATTAATAATAGTAATAAGAATAATTTACTGTAGTATCGATCTAAGCAACTAAAGACAGTCAATAGAGAATTTGGAGAAATCGAAGGGGAATGTTGACAAATGTGATTTCTCAAAAAAAAAAAAAGAAATCATAAATCAATGACTTTAAAAGTCACAGTCAAGCATTTGATGCCTCAATATTTTACATACGATTAAGAGAAACTCGAGAAATTACAAAATAATTATCAACATTAACGTCTGATTCTCCCCCAAACTCTCGATGACCGCCTGAGAAAGGATTACTTGTGCGCTATTCTTTTGAATGTTATTATTAGTATTATTTTTCCCTCCTTTTCATTGATTTTCAACATTTGTTTCAAGTTTTGACACGTACAGATTCACCAGGTGGGGTCCAGCCACACGGCGGTCGAATAAATGTCGATTTTTGACAAATAATCAGACATATAGGCCTTGACCAGAGACGGTAGCTAATCACTGTCAAGGTCGCTTCCCGAAGGTCATTTGTTTTCACGGGATATTCTTCGACGTTTCGCCTGTTCCGCTGTCTCGGCTGTCACTAAAACAACGTTCCCACTGTACGATGTATCTTTGATTAAATAAAAGTAGTATAATTTTATTTATTTTATTAATTATTGTCGTCAAGTTTAATCCTAAATTGGTCACCATTGGAGGGACAAGTGGACAAGTGGAAAAGCTCATTTTCATTTTATAGTATCGAGTAGATGACTGAGTTCAAAATTATGAAATCCATCAAATCTATTGGTGAAAAGAGTTAAAGAATTTAAAAATTTAGTTTTTTGAATATTTTTATAATTATCAAAAAAAAAAGTTCAATACTTGGCGACCAAACTAGGATTAATAATTGATGGTCTTATTTTTTTAATTTTTCCAATTCCGACCCAAAGAGCTCACTTTTCAAATCTATTTAAAGGTAATTTCGAGGGTGTAAATGGCCCATTTATACCACAACAATAAAACATGATTTCTAGTTAAATAACAACAATCATCACCGGAGCTGCAAAAAAATTAAAAACATTCTTCGTTCAATTAATTTTGGATGTATTGGAACATAATTTGGTGGCAATTTTCGAGCTTTCCTACTATTGTTCACCAGTTCATGCATTCGTTTTTTTCTGCTACTCGCGAAGTACTTTCTCACCCGTATCAATGCGTAACAATAATAATAACTCTTTACTCTACTTATCCCCATTAACTTGGACATTGAAGGATTATTGCATAAGTAAACGAGTGATAATATATTAGTTTATTTCCTCAATACATAAAACTGCTCATTTTCATCAATATTAATGACTTATGTTGACGTCATTGAAAAAAAAAATACCTAGCTACAATAGCTACAATAGCTACAGACAACAAATCAATATTTCAATGATGAAGAGGCCAAACTTGATGATTTTAAAGGAAGCTCTCACATTTATCCATGGATATCTTTAAATAATTGAGATTAAAACACAATCATCACAAGACATTTTTTATCAAGAATATACCGATCCATCAAAAAAGTTTTTTCTCATTGCCACCTAAAACCGTGTTTCCGAGATACTTGCAAAATAATCTAGACGCGAAGTTTTGCCTCAATTCGTCACTTTTTAACTAATGAATCTTTAAATAACTCTTGCTGATAAGCTACGACAGATATTTCTTGTTAAAAAAATAATGCATCGATTTTCTGTCCATCACATCATCTAAATTCATTTATGTCACCGCTTCTAGATAGAAATGATCATTGAATAGAAATAAACAATAGAATGGACAATTATTTATATTTAAAAATCTCATCACGTATCCCAGTATGCGATTTCCAGCAATTCTTGTGCAGAAATTGAATTAACCCATCAAATTATCCTCGTGCCAAAATCAGTTTTTGAGGCATTAATTTCCTGATACAAGGAAACACGTCCTTTTCAAGAACCCTTTTTTCTCGCAGTGCATGTTAATCATAATGTTGTGGCTTCATTTTCAACTTAAAGTTTTTCAAACTTACTGTTTAAATTAATAAATTATTACTCCCACTTTGTTAATGACATGGGTGATGAGATTTCAAAAATGAACAAAAACGGCTGAAAAACAACCCATAATAATCTTTACTAATAATAAATTAATCAGTAATGCTCTGCTGACTCACCAGCACCACTTCGTGTTTTTCTCCTATTAACGTCTTCCATGGATCTGGATGCACCTCTGGTATTGCTCGCTGGTGTAGCGAGTGGTGACACTGCACTCTGTCTCACAGATCTTCGTGTGGTAACTTCACCAATCGATTCGTTACTCGACACTGATGTACCCCGTAATCTCTCCTTACCCACTGCTGTCGAATTAATATTACCCGGTTGTTTAGTCGTCAGTAAACGACTCTCTCTCTGGACTCTACTGCTTGCGTTGAAATTTATTACATTTGTTGAGTTCAATTGGCTTCCACTGACTGGAGTGCTCAATGTTGTTCTGAGAAATTAATTCAAGTAATCAGTAAATTTGGCTGGACTTAATGCATCAATTGAGAGGGTTTGTCAGTATATTTTTCTAAGTTCCAGATTTTTTTTCATTTCTACTTTATGGCATTTATTTATTAAGTAACTGACAAAATTGAGTAATTGTGAACACTATACGATTGTTTTTGTCACAGATTTGATTAAATAGCAAACGAATTTCGTTAGAAAATACTGAAAATTGTAGGGCTAATTTTTACGCATAAAAAGAAATTACAGATGGCTTAATCTAGAAAAAAAATGGCAACGGATACGAAAAGTATATTTATATTCCATTTTGGATTTCACGTTATAATCGATGATGAAAATATCCATGAAACTTTTGTTCTCACTTTTCCCATAAAAAAAAGATTATTTTTCGGTGTTTTCTGACTCAGTTTCTGACTTTTTGAGAATCAATTTCCGGTATTAGTGAAAACTAATAAGGCCCTTTAATAAATTAGAAGATTCGAATCAGTGAAAGAAATATTTCAAAGAGGAGAAAATCATTTTTGTCTATGTGAAATTCTTACTTAGGATCTTTGAGTTTTGGTGACGAAGCTTCTTCATTTCCCCTGCTTCTCCCCTTGATAGCGATCTCTATGAGAGGCTCATCATCCGATGATTCAACATCCACCAAAATGGGACCTGCAAATCCAAAAACACTCAATTGTTACATTCTATAGAATAAATTAAAATGTGCCAAAATGTTATAATGTCATAATTAAAGTTCAAAATATGATAGTTGCTTTATCAAATATCAAATATTAAAAAAAGTCGATAATTTTTTTTCCCTCCCATGACAACATTATAGATAGATTTGTTAGGTAATTTGTTAGGTTTATTTATGAAAAAAAAAAAAAATCAACTGTTGCGAATTGTGATTAGAATAACGCTTATTAAGCAAATTTTGCCTTTCAAATTTTCCCGACACGATTTAGTTGGAGAAAAATTTGGAGACTGAGAGTATGTAAATCTATAGCAGTTTGCACGACATGACAGTCGACTCTCTAGCTACATTAATCGCGCCTCAACGCGTGACGTCACAACCAAGAAATTGATACAGAAAATCTCGGATTCTGCAATTAATTCCCATAAAACAACCCGATATATTACTATAATTTTTGCCAATTTAGTTATTTGGTATTTCTGAAGAATATATGAATTTACGAGTTTATTGAGAATTATTTTGTCTCAATAAACAATATCAATAAGTCATTATCGTTACCCATACCTCTTAATAGTCAAACAAAAATTTGCCATAACCATTTCTTTCCTGAAAACCTTTCCAATATTTCTTCATCAGAGCAATTTTATTGCATTATTCTCATCTAACTTGTCCACTTTGCCTTCATTTTTGAGTTGTTCGCACATGAAGGCAAACATTTCAGCAATAATAACATAACTATACCTTTTTTACCTTCTGTATTTATCCATTTATAAAAATTAAATGAGAAAATAGACATGAATGATCTCCAAATCATCCCCTCCCCAAAAAAAATTAAACAAATAAAACTAAATTTTTATCTATAATTACTTCTACTTTCGTTCCCGAGACTCCAAAAACCTCACCTTTTTTCGTCTTACTTAGTATGTTGAAGCCCTTCTTCTCCTCCTTGCCGCCGACTTTTTTGACATGTGCCCCCTCCTCCACGCCCATGCACGCTTTAATGAGAACCTCGGCATTTTCCGAGCATTTTCTCTTGCCAGGTCTGGCTTGTGGGTCCTCACTATTAGTTCCCGAAGCCCCTGAGCTCTCGCTCTCCTGTCTCTTCCTCTTCCCCACTTTGCCACCGGCTGGAGCATTGGGTGACAATTTGGGTAGACTGATTTTGCTACCAACCTTGGCATACGGTGAAATACTCCTCCTCTCACTTCTCTCCTCACTGAGCCTGCCAACAGTGGCCCCATGTGGACTGCTCTTTGGTGTCTTAACAATATCAGGGCTATTCATTTTCTGTGATCTTGTCCTCAAAGATCTCTTCTCACTATTATCGTTAGGTATTTCAATCAACAATTGCTCTAACAACGATCTCCCAGGTCTCTTGACATAATCTTCAGGGTTTATTGGATTAATGGGTGTCAATCTCTCCACAAAATCCTCTCCCTCCTCAATGCAAATGACATCCTGCCTTCCCTCCAACTCTTGTTTCCTTCTTCTCTTTCTCTTAATATGATCAGCCTCAGCGTCAACACTCTCAGCACCTTGAGCTGCTGGACTAGGTGTGTCGTCTCTCTGCAATACTACAGGATTGGAATAAGTGTAGAGTGGCGGAGTAATTCTTATCGGTTGAGGATCATCGGTCAATGGTGATGGTACACCAGTATCAATCTCACTTTTTCTTGGTACATAATCATCGCCCTTCACCACCAGAGGTGATTCACCCTTAACCAGACGTTTCTTATCACTGTCGACTTTTATCAATGACAATTGGGACTGATCGGATGTTACCAAGAGATTATCCTGCCTCGTGTCATGAGGTATCACTTGTGCCTTGGGTTCTAGTTTGGGTTTGACATCTTGAAATTGGTTAGGATTCGTGTGATCATTTTGATCGCTACAGATGTTCTTCGTGGATTCCTTCGGAGGCTTCAGGTCTGGGCTCATTGTAGAAATGATGATGTTGTTATTTTTGTGAGCCTGATGACTCGATTCCGTATTCTGGAGGAGTTGGGAGACAGTTTCGTTGGTAGGAGGCTTCTGAACGTCTGGAGACGAGTCCTCCTGTTTATTGGAATTTTCAGGCATTTCTGAGGGCTTTACATCGACTTTTGGGGACTTTTGGAGAACGAGGCTACAATTTTTATCGGTTTTTTCGATTTTTTCACTCCTCTCGGGTTCATTCACTTGATTGAGAAATTTATTATCACAAGTACCACTTTTGCCCGCATTTATCGATAAATTATCATCAACACCAGTTGATACTTCACCAGAATCACAATCAGTCCTTGATTCTGGCATTGACACTGATTTATCATGATTATCACACTTAATATCTTCGTCATTGTGGCAAATGTCGTGATAATTAGACACTGGACTTAACTGTTTATCGGGATGAGAATGAGAATGAGGATCATCGTCATTATCAACGCCATCGTCCTCATCGTCATCTTCATCATCAGGTTTCAATAGTTTTGAATTCACGGTTGAACACATATCACTGTTTGAGGAAGGCACGTTCTTGTTTATTGTTGTTTGCAGGGTTGTCAGTTCCACCTGATTTAGCTGAACATTTTTCACTGTTTGTGATTCAGTGACTGGTCGATGAAGGGGTGATTCTCCTTGATTTGGTGATTTTTCGGAGAGTGCGTCCATCGATTCAATTCCCGAATCCTCACCAGTGTTTCCGTTGTTACTAGAATTCTGGGGATTTATACGTTCGTTGGAGGGATCCAGCAGTGGAATAACATTTGTGTCGAGTTTTTCAGCAGTTTTCTCTTGAACTTTTGGATCTGAATCGGTTCTGGAAGGATCGAGGGACGATGTCTCCTGGGATTTTTCAAGACTCTGATTCTTTCCTTTTGATTCGAATTTTGTATCAGCTGTTTTTAGTGGAAGTGCTGATGATAGTGCTGGGGTCGAGGATGAAGGAGTAGGAGTTATGGTAGTTGCCATATGATTGGGGGATGATTTTCTTGGGGGTAGGGGTGAGGATTGAGCCTCTGACTTTATTAACGAGTAATTTTTGAGCTTCTGGAGGGGTTTGGCGTCGTCTGACTCGATTTTACTCTTCACGGGGGCTAGTTTTTTAGTGAGGAGAGATGATGACTCCACTTGGTCCTCATTGTGAAGCTTCTCTGAGCCTCCCGACAGATGACTCAGGGTTTTTGAAGGATTCTTGAGGGTAGGAGGGTCTGTGTCAAAGAGTTTTGATACTCGTGGCATGTGTTGCGCCGTTGATGCCTGACAGATTTGGGTGTCTGACAGATGAAAATCCTTCTCGTCCATCAGGCTCAAACGACGACGTTTCTCCTGACTCAAAAGATCCTTTTTCATACCATTTAGTTCCGTTACTCGAGAAATTGCACTGGGTTTGTCGGTGAAACGAAGATCACTGTCACTTGTTCGACGTATCTCACCGATTTGTTTAGTGGTGTCTGGATTTGATGTATCACAGGGATCTTTTGGGGTCTTCTTCATGGGATGATCACTAGCTCCTGGACCTTTGTAACCCAGTTTTCTCCATTTTGCCTGGTTATCGAGAATTCTACCCCCTGAAAGGAGATTTTGCTCACGGTGAAGACCTTCTCCCGAGTCGGATTTCTTTTTTGAATCTCTTCTTTTCGTTTTTCCTGGAAGGAGAGGAGAGAAATATTATTCTAGAGGTTTTGTGAAAAATAAGGCCGATGTAAAAGTGAGGGGAATTTTTTTATCAGTTGTTTATCATCGAATTATCTTGTCAACAGATGGTTTTTGTTAAAAGTTGCCCTAGACTTTTTTACATTTTATTCATAAATGCAGTAATGTTCAAGAGAAATACAGATGAGGAAAATAAAAAAAAATTGATAATTAAATTAGTCCTTTGGAGTTTAAATGTGGAAGTATTCCGAGGGTGAGATTTTTCGTGAATGAATTCATTAAGCACTCATTAAGTGAATTCATTAGCTCGATCACATCTCATCTATCGAAAGTAGAATTACTTCTACTTCAATGTTGATTCGAAAATGAATATCCCTGACGAATGTCTCGAATACCTGGCCAAAAGTATTCCAAAGAATCCTTTCCTCGAAAAAACTCCCAATTACCGTGAACAAAAAATCGAATTTACCTCCACCAATCTTATGTTCACTCGTATGATTAGGAAGCTCAGTCTCAAGATGCGCCTTTCCTCCCTGACTATTAATTCCCCCAACTCCAGTGACCCCCTTTCCCTTGACAGGCGAGGGTATCCTGCTGTTCAATGGAATATCATCGACATCTCCCGCCTTGCTGGATCCAGCCTTATTACCCACTCCCCTCTGACCCTCAGCGAGATTCTCCTGCTTGCTCTTCCCTGGCATTAAATTATTGACCTTCCCCACAGCATTACCACCAACATTAGCACTTACTGCGGTAACAGCATTATTAACCACAGCCACCACTTGTCGATTGACCCCCACTCCACCAGCAGTTGAAACAGTAGCAGTGGTAGTGGCAACAATGCTAGTCGTCATGATCATGCCCATTGACTTCTTCTGCAGTAATTTATTTCCATCAGTATTATCCTTAATCTTTTTGAATTTTCCCCTTCTCTTGATACCACCACTACTGCCAGTTGGATCCTCCTCCCTAGCCATCATTTTCTTCTCCTTCTTCCTAATCTGTACAACCGAGGCATTCCTTCCCCTCAGCGAAATATGAAGTGGTGGTACTCTGGGTTCATCAACACCTCCACTACCAACCCCAGATGGTGTGCCCCCAAAAATTTTACTTATCGTCTTGTCAGCCTTTCTCATCGGTGGTGTATTGACAAATGAGACATCAACCTTATAAGCCGGTGTAACTGGCTCTGATTTCTCAAGTTTAAGCCTCAGCTTGATCTTTTCCCCCTGCATCGGACTATCCCTAGACTTTAATCTGTGCTTTAAACTACCCTCGCTGCCCGTTGATTTACCCGTTGTCTCTGAATCCGACTGGTCAGTATTAGTTGTATCATTTCGTCTAGATATATTACTATCAGCATCATCATCCGAAAATATTGAATTTGAACGATCATTGGACGGCGAGGGAAATGAAAAAAAATCATCCTGATTGTCTACAGCACTCTCTGGCTCAGACTCTGAACTTTCACTTGGCATTGGTTCCAAATGTCCAGTCAATGGATTTATAAGAAATTGTCGTATTTTACCTGATGACGTGTACTCAGGCTCTGGCCTAACTTCATCATCATTTCTCTCTTTATTATCAGACGAGGATGATGACGATGATGACGATGATTCTTCTCTAATAGTATTTATCGTTTTGTTGTTTATTGGTGAGTTTGTTGAGGCATTTATCGATGAACTTATTGATGAATTTGTCAGTGCAACAGTTGTGGCTGTTGCCGTTAAATTATTTTTTCTCTGATTCCTTGACTCTTGATTGAAGGCACCTGTATTAATCTGATTAGTTAATGAGCCCGTCGAAGCATTAACTCTTGATTGATTTAACTGTTGATTCTGCTGTATATTTCCTGAATTTTTTGATGTACCATACATTAATGTGGTCCCAGCAGTACTTTGATAATTTCTACTTAGTATATTTTGACTCTGTCCATAACGAAAATCATTGCTAGCACTTGTGTTAACATTTGTGTTCTTCAATTGATTGTGATGAAGTTGTTGTTGAATATTTAATGTTTGTCCTTGATTTTGTTGTTGAACTGAAGTCTGTTGAGTTGTGGGAGTTGCTGATGTTGTTGTAGACGTTTGATTGGCTCTTGGATAGGGTGGAGGGGTCTGCTGTCGGGGCCCATTATTGATGAAACCCAGACGCTGCTGGGTAACATTCAAATTCGTGGGTATCATCTGTTGTTGGATCTGAGGTTGAGACAATTGTCCTTGAATAATCATCTGTTGCCCCTGAACAACCCCCTGCTGTTGAAGAAGCATTTGTCGTTGTTGAAGAGGTGTTCTGATTCCCTGACCATTCACCGGATGCCTCGTGCTGATCAGCTGATGTCCTCTGTATGTCAACTCCTGTCTAACTGGGAATTTTTGTTGTATTTGTACTTGTGAATGTGTCTGATTAGTTTGAGGTGAACTGTTGGAACTGCTCTGGGGTACAGTGGCAAAGGCAGATGGGACTGATGGAGTTGATGGCACTGCTCCAATCAGATCTTCAGGTCTTATTGAATCCAAACTCGTTGGCACCTCTGTTTCACCACCAACAGATCCAGCAATTGCTGTAGTCTCTTTCCTCCGTCCATTTGGTTTTTTCGCTGATTTTATTCGACTTGTGCCAGCACCAGTGTCAACAGCAGGTACTTTCTGGCCCTGGCTACCACCAGGATGTGCAGTACCATCATTCTGAAGTAGATTGACCAGTAATGGCGATGATAATGCCACCTGATTACCACTTGCTGCTGTTGCCAGGCCAAGAGTTTTAGTTATCGGTGAATTAAATTGATTTGGCACTAGGGCTTGGGATTCTTGGGGCTGATGAGTTGGATAAGGCGGTGGTGGCTGGTTGTGTTTGAAGGCTGGTTGCTGAGAGATTGACTGGGAATCACGGTGGATACCTTGGGCAGCTTGGGCAGCATGAGTCATGCTGGCAAAGGGGAATGGTCCATTGTAGTTGTTGCGTGGCGATGCATTGGGATTTGATGGATTTGAGGTGGTTGAATTAGCCTGGTTGATTGCTTGAGTAAGTCCAGCTGTGCTTGATACTGCCTGGATGGTTTTCGAGAGGAACGAGGGAATGGGATCACAGTCTGTCGGTGCAACGACGTTGGGAGAACGAAATTGGGGAGATTTACAGGGATTACTGGGCCCTGGCAGAGATCTTTCTGCTTCACTCGATGGAGAACTTGTGTTTCCATCTGTACGGGGCTTTGACGATAGATTTTCATCGTTTGGAGCTGAATGGAGAACAATCTCTTGTGATTCACCACCAAAACGTCCTGCTATTCGTAGAGATATCACTTGGTCACCTTCTACCTGGACTGAGAGGATTCCCAATTGGGTCAAGGTTGGCGAACCCTCGGTTGCCAATTCTCGCAGGCGTTGGGCTGCTTCACGGGGAATGGAGAAGGTCACGCGGACCGAATTCCAGGGCTCCACTTTGTTCACACGAAGACCATCCCCTTTTTCAGGGGAAATTAGCTGGTTTAGACGATCTACTATTTGTGCGAATTTCTGGGGAAACTCTGGATCACCTAGGTCACCCTCGCACGTTACCACCGTCTCAATCAGATCACCATCACTGTCTGCTGCCATGACTGAGGAGAATAAAATGAGATATTAATTTATCTACTAGTTTCCATAAATTTTCGAGTGATTCGGAATAATGTCATAGATTTTCGGCTGTCTTAACTTGAAAACTTGAGATGGATATGTTAAATGGTATAATATCTGTTGGATGTGGGTCATAAATTGAAGAGATATTGATCATTTTGTAGACTTTATTTATAGGAAAATGGAAAAGTGATATTTTCAAACACCCACCCACCATTCAATGGATGATGTATCAGCCTGCAAAACATTTTATTTTTCATATGGAAGGAAATAATCTTCCCTTTCATATTTTATCTTTAATTTCTCTAGATAATAGATATAATTCAATAAACTAGAATTTTCATTTTCATTGAATTAATAATGAAATTGATAAAAAAAATCGCAAGAGATTTGGAAGATAATTTCATCATATTGTAAGCAATTTTCAAATTTCGAAATTTCAACACTTAATTTATGAGATATCAATTGACGAATTGTGAGGTTAGATGAAATATATCTTTCACTGAAGTAATTGCAAACATTGCAAACATTTCAATTCCATTTTGAAATTGATCCTACAAAGATTGTCAATTATCAAGAACGTTGGGTAAACCTCAAAATAAGACAAGATCAATTCTAACTATCAGACCCAAATATATCAATGATAAATTAGTAAAGTCGACTAACAGTAATGATTTGATCAATTTTTTTATCTTTAATATTTTTATGACTACTCTCATGATTATATTGAATTTATTACACTCTATAGCCCATCCGTGAAGTTGGAAATACGACGAGATGATTTAATTTTCATTAAGAACTGGAGAAATATTAACTATTTAATGAAAAAAAAATCAATTTGAAGTAAAAAGGATTATTCAACAAACTTCAACATGTCCGAAATATTGAAACTGATTCCATGGAATTTATGTCATCTCTGCCCGTTAGCGCCGAAGATGTAAACAATAAAATATCCATATTAATCTTTTCCTTCACAATAATCTCCAATTCCTTCACTTTCTTTACGTACCAATCATCAATCACATAACTACCAGGGGAGCCTGGGGACCTCTCCGGGGTGCAACACTCTTCCTCAAAACCCAACGAAGTCTCTGTCTGTGGTCCCAAACTCCAGGCACTATTTTTAATATCTTCTTTGACTGTTGAAAAACGAAAAAATCATCACATTTGCCCCTTCAAACCCCCATATCCCCAATCATTCAACCCTTCAGCAATGTAAATTCCCTAAAAATCCCCTCACAAATATTCTCTCCACCCACTAAATATAAATACAAATACGAAACCGTCGATACTAGGTTATAATTCGTTGCCAATTACCCCTTTGATGGCCACGAAAGCCTAGCTAGAGTCCAAAAAACTCGTCCAAACTCCCAACCCAGACGCAATAATTTCGTTAAACAACAACCACTGTGTTACAACGACAATTAAAAGATTTAAATTGTCCAAAAATTATGAAAATAAATGATTATTAATGTTAAGAAACCAAGTCGGCTTGGTTTCAAGCGACACCAGGGGGGGGAAAATAGGTTATAGGATAAATATGCAACATCCAAATTTCCCCAGTATCCTCAATTAGCCTCATCTACACCGATAAAATTCCAATTATACAGTGCTCCATGATCCACTGATATCTATCAGATTGTTAGTAGGATCATTAATATCATGTAAAAACATTTTAGAATGGGGGGGCCGTCCATTTTGTCCGTCGGGGGAGGCGAACGTGAAGTGGGCTCAAGCATGCTCATGATAGCCCCGTCAACCTCACGGAACATTCAATGTACCCGTTACCAAAGTCATTTTTCAACAACAAAAAAAATACAGATACACATTAATTCCGCATTTTTAACTATCAATGGCACATTAATCATCAATCATAGCTCATTATTTATCAATAATCAAGGGTTGATGATGGAGAATAGTGGAATTTTAACGGGAAAGAATTTCCAACGTTACCCCATTTCGTTAGGTTTTTTTTCTCTTTCCTCTTCTTTCCTTCACCAACTTCGGGGATTCGAGGGGTATTGGTTTTGTTAAACGTATCTTGTGGATAAACACGAGGACACACAACGTTAACCACTTGATTTATAAATGATAATAACACTTTAAAACAATTTGTCGACACAGTGGCAACAGTGTGCCGTGATAATCACAAAAATACTTGTCATAATCGGCGATATAAAGGGACAAGTCATAAAACGCCATGAACAATAACAAGGTGCCGCCATTTGCAATGCGTACAACTGACATGCGCAAATCAATCGCGCGGGGCACCATGGGGGCTGGGATTGTTATACCCATTTGGTGGGAAATATTGTGTGGCGACATCTCGGGAGGATTACGCGGAGCTGAGGCTATTATTTGGAGAGGGGGATAATTTTCAAAATTGTAGGCTGATATTTGGAGAACTATTTGGATTTGATAGATTTAGGCAGTAACGTTAATGGAACTCATTTTGTGAAAAAGAATTTCATCGGAAAATCTGTTTAAAAATATTTTTAGGTAGGATTATTGATTGTATAGCTAATTAGATAAATCAAAGGAGGCATTAAGCATTAAATTTAGTTTTTTTTGAAACGTCATATAAAATCATCTGTGAACATACTAATTCTTGACACACTATGTGTAAAGTGAGATTTTACGCATGCCTCGCTTCGCACATATTGTGCTCAAAAATAGGTTTCGATGCCCGCGGAAATAGTGTTTTTAAACTGGTGCAATTATATCACTCGCCTTCGTATCGAACTATACTATTCTATTCTTAGACCAGAAAAGTATTATTCTGACTCATCAGTCAGAAAATATTTTCAGAGCGATGGACCAAAGTAATTTTATGTCGATCGATCTGAAAATCACCATTGAACTGAATGAAATGAGTTTGAAATGAGTTCATAGGACTAACCGAATGCAAGTGATATGATCCTATGAACCAATAGTATATTCCTTATCTCGGCCAGTAAAAAAAGAAATGGCTCAGATCACATGAAATTATCGGTCGAGGCGAAGCCGAGATTAACACACATGTGATCTGAGGCTTTTTTTATTGGCCAAGGTGTGTATACTATTTTTTTGCCCGACGGAGCCGAAAGAGTGCAATTTCCTGACGCGCAGCGCCCGGGAAGTTGGGATTTCCGGCCGAAAAACAATAATTTCCACGAGTATCGAACGATTTGTATCACCACAATGTGTGAAAAATACAAGTTTCATGTACCTAAAATGCTACTTTTTCGCCTCCATGCCTAACACGTGAATTTCCGTACACTATAATGAAACAATTTCTCGAGACACTTAAGAAAAATGTTTTCTAACTCGTGCTAATGTCTCCGGCTCGGGCTATAAAACTCCTACTAGCCAAAAACCACTTATCCACACTAGTTACAAAATATATTATTTTATGGGTGGCAAAACCCCGTACAAAAATGTCCTCTGGTATTTTCTGATAGCATTTTTCGCTATTGAAAAATTCGCTAGATAAGAAGACTTGAAGCATGAATCACCAGTACATGCAAAAAAAACTGTCCAAAGACATTGGTTTTACGGGGTTATGTTGGATATATATAAGATAGATTGCCTTCATCTACTGATAAAATTATATCGTTACTTATTTATTTTCCGTCTTCTCAACTAATTAACTTCACGTTCGTTGGTCTTCCTTTATCTTTAGTCATTTATCTGTATTTTTCCTGTGTTTTTTGTCCTGTTACTTTATGTATTGCCATCTCTGCCCAATCTTTTCAATTAATATTTTTCGTTTAAAATGCTTCATTAGTTAACAGTATGTTTACGCATTCGTAAATAATTGTTTTTTAATGACAGAGTGAATACTTTTATTCTGACTTTTGCATTTTTTTTACAGCTTATTTTTAAATTTAAACCTTTCACTCAACTTTCCGCTACATCATATTGATTATTTTTAATTTTATATGCTGATCTGAGGAATTATTCTACTAATGGGTCGCTCTGCAGGAGATCATTCTCCTGCATTACCTTGTAGTGTTTCTCTGGGTCATACGTCCTAGAAAAGAGAATAATATCATAATGATAAATTAAAGCGGACGAAGCACTCGAAAATATAAAAAGAATGCGAAAAATGGAATGGTACTTGGGGAATTCAATGTGGCGTTTCCTTCTGACATCAACATAGAAGATTTTGAAGAGAAGTCCGCCAGTCAAGCTGGTGACAAGAGCTCCGACCAAGTGGAATTTTATCCTCTTGGCGAGGAATCCTCGAAGTTCAGGTTTCTTTAGAACTCCACTCATATCTACAAAAATAGATGAACAAGCATTGTGACATAGGCTATTTGGTAATGGACATATGACTGCTATTCGTTACATAATTTAATTTAATTTCTACCAATTTCAATGTATACATCCGGATGGATTCGATGGAATTATAATTCAATAATCATAACTAGTAGCCGTTCCTTCAGAAGTTTTCCCATTTAATTCAGAAGTTTGCCCCGACATTTAGCCGTATCATACTGGGCAAAAATGAATTACGAAGAAAAAATAGGAAAAACAAGTATCTCTCAATTTTTCAATGGGGGAAGTAAACATGTTTTATTAGGTCGAGAACGATTACCAGACCAGTAGTTGTTGAGATATTGACGAAAAACTTTTACATTCTAATTACATCTCTCCGAAGCTAATGATCCGATTTCGCTCGGATTCAATCCCAAACTTTGTTATCATGGGACCTAAAGTCACACCAAATATCAAGTTTCTAACAACTTTTCTCTCAAGCCCGTTGTAGAGACATCATAACGACGAGTAATTTTAAAAAATTGAATCAGTCAAACGTTTCATAAGATATGAGGTAAAAACGATTTTTGAAAAATCACTGTATCTCCGAGATTACTCAACGAATCACGGGGAATTTGGGCTCAAAATTTGAGTAATGAGAGTACTAAGAGTCAGCCAAAATTTCAGCGTTCTTACAACCATGGTTGATCATAGGTGTGGACATCCTTAACGAAAATCGGTAAATTAAACAAAAATTGGGATTACAAAGTTTTCATTTAGAAGACAAAAACGTCTAATCAGCTCCAGAAGCAATAAAATCTTCATAAATATCTGCACATCTAAGAACTCAATATTTTTATGACTTCATTTCAAGTTCATCATGTGGTACTGATTTCGGTATCTAGTTTGGGCCTGATACAATTCAATAAATAATTACATGTTGCAGAGAAATTAATGTGACAAATTAAAATTCTAAATTCATATCTCTAAACTCATGTAAGTTAGCAAGATTTTCAGCTGAATGTTTCAACAGAGAAAATGAAGAGCTGCAAAGAAAAGGGTCCCCATACCAATTTTCATCTGCTTTCCATTTTGAGATATTTCTCGAAGACTGGTTTTCGAGCGAAATGGTTCAGGATAAAAATTCAGTGAACATTTTGGACAGAATAATTGTAAAAGCGTCAAAAAATTTTGACATCATTTCCTCCGAATCCAACAATACAACACAACCAAAAAAAAATCATTACATAATTCCATTTTGCAGGGTCCAAATGGAGAAAGAATAAATGTTGGAAAATAGTAGAAATAAACCATAACTGTTTAAAAAGGAATTTCCTACCTGAGATGCTACGATTTTAGTAATAAGGCGTTTATTACCCTTTTCTTTTTACTCCGAAATCGTTCCTTGCAGCGTCAGATACTATGAAATATAGAGTAGAGACAAAGATAATAAAACCGATAAAGATTTTAGTTTTTCACCCAGCTCACTCGGTAAGATAAATTTCTCAATTTCTAACCCTCAGAGTTATACGCGGAGCTCCATCTATTGACTTGTTAGGGGATTTCCTTGTGCCTCTCCGCCACAAAAGACTAAAAAAAATGGAGGTGGCGGAGGGAGATCCGTTCATACTTCCACGACTGTAAATATATCCCTTGACTGTTCACAGGCTTGTGAAGATTCAGGTGGAATGACTGAACGACTTCGTTCTCGAGAAATCCTTATAAAGGGATTTAACTATCTGTGGTCGCTGCCAGAAACAACAGTTTCTGAGCCTTGTTTTCGCTCTAGCCACCTCAGAATTGCAAAAAAAATGGACTTTTCATGGTTCTTCTTTGGATATCTAAGAGGAACTCAAATTTCGTCAAGAATCGAAGGAAACAATCATGGTCGAATATCTTTCTCAGTTCTCGGGAAATGCTCAAAAACAGTTTATTGTCTGCGAGGGCTGTCAGGAAGGAGGGTCTACGCACTCTGATATTGCTCTAGCAGCTTCAGGAATGCAGAAAAGGCACTTTTCACGGTTTGTCGGGCGTCTAAGGGGAACAAAACTGTTGTGAAAAATCGAATGGACTAAGTCTTGGTCGTCTATCTCCTTTAGTTCCCCAGATGTCCTCAAAAACACACTTTACGGTGCGCACTTTGCGACGGCTGCAAAAGAACACTGAGAAGAAATCTAATTCTCTAAAACCAAATAACAGAAACTTATACACAAAATTTAGCTATAAAGTCTTGACCGAGGAACATTTGATTGGTTAAATTATATTTGTTTCTCAGTGATGGTCCAAAGGCTCTAGAGTTTCAGGAGTGCACTAAGTGAACTTTCAATTGTTTCCGCAGAAATCTAATTGACTAACTAGTCCGTCGGGCATCTCCTTTAGTTCTCGAGAAATTCTCAAAAACGGAATTCAGAAGCGGTACGATATATGTGTAGGTCACAATGGACATGCTGTAGAAGTGTAGATTCTTGAAATCATACCATGATCAATGTCGACTGCAAATAACACCTGACATTGATCTCTACCCTGCCGACAATTTTTGACCGACAGCGAAGGTATGATCCGAGGTAATTTTGTATGTACAGTTGTTTACTAAAGTTCTGAAATAACATGCATAGGACGACATTTCATATTGTTACAGAAGTTCAGTAAACAATTGTACAACTGCTTTCCTGTACAGTTGTAAATGTATTCGTGAACCTGAATTTTGACGATTCTAAGGACAGCCGAGGGTACGTACGTATAGTCGTGGGAGTCTGAATGGAGCCTCCCAGCACATTGATAAGTATATATATAGCCGCAGTAGAACATCGAATATCGGTATGGTGGGGGTGTAGCGAGTGAATAAGTGTGGGAGAAAGCCAGAGGAAAATCTAGTGGAGTGGGGGAGAGCCATCACTGGCCCGTGGCCCCCAGTAGTTCTCATTTTCTCATCGTGCGCCATGAAAATTCCCGGGGTAATGAGTGATAAGAGAACAACAGGAAATACGCAATCCGTTGAAACGTAAATAATAATTGTTTATTTAGGCCGAGGGGATTAATAAAGTGTGTGAAAACATTGAAAATTGATTGATTCGATTTTTGTGATGACTGTTGATAATGAAGTGTTTTGGTGAATAATGTGACGACGTTGAATGGACTCACAGCTGACTAATGTGAATCCCAGTGCTTGTGTGACCCTTCCGATCCACACTCACGGGTACGCGTGCACCTGAATTGCCCTGTTTGCACTCAATCGTGAGAAGTCTTTTTTGTTTTTGAAAGGATTCTCCAGTTTTTTTACGATAATTGTGGCGATAAAACGGTGAGTGCTGCTGGTTGCTGTTATCTTTGAGTTTCTTGTTATCTTTTGGAGGTTTTTCAGGATTTCAGGGGTGATGAGAGTTTATCAAATGATTAGAGAGTTCGTCGAGAAGTTCCTTTGTTCTAGAAGGTATTTAGGGTATGGTTATCAAGTGTTGTCAAATGTTCACGTTCTCAGACCGTGGGAAAAATAAGTTCTGAAGGGTGTAGGGAATTGGGAGTGTAGGGAATGGACTTGTAGAGGCTGTAATGAGCTCAAATGATAATTATTACAGTGACAGTGTTACGAATTCATGACATTCGTCTTTTAGGAACTCGGAATGAGGGCGATTTTCGATTACCTTTTTGATGATTTTTATGTAATAGAGGTGGCTAAAAGGTTTTTTTTGTGGGGGAAACCGTTTTTGATAGATTTGACATTTTGTTTTTTTTCCGAGTACTAACGGATTTGGAGAGAAATGAGGTTTTAGGAAGAAAGGATTTTCCTTGTGTATCGGGTAGTCCATCTCACAACGGTTAACCCTTGTCATCCTCTAAAAAGTAAACTCCAGGGTCAGAGAATTTGTCTCATGGTTTTCAGGATTTGTATGCAACTCATGTGGGAGAGGTGATTTTTTGTGGTAAAGAGAGAAAAATTCTGGAGGAAAAATTTCTGAATAAGATAGATTCAGAACTTTGTCCAGCTCGTAGAATGGATCGCAATATTTTTTGATGGAATAATCAATGGAAATGGAATGAATAAGACCCGCGAAAATTGGCCAAATTTTTGTGAACGTCTCAGAATTACAAAAAACAATCTCTTAAATTGATCGTAACTTTTCAAAGTGGGTGGACAATGAAACATTTTCGGGTTCAGATAATTTAAACTCAGTTGAATAGGACATGAGTTATGTATAAAAAACGAAAGGCAGAATGTTCAAAAAGGTCATATCTCACGTACGTGTTATTAAAAAATAGAGAACAAAAAACTAAGCCCTGGAAAAAATCTCCGCTCTCTTTTTTGAAGGTGAAGGCTAGAGATTGACCATCCTGATAGAGAATAATTTTCACGTCTCAGTGACTCATATGTTTTTCAGTGGCATATATTTTTATAGTGATTATTAATTATTCATCCGATTAATCTGTTCGACTGATTAATTAAGTTTATTCAATATCGTTTTTAGGCATTTTTTCTCAAAATTTTTAATTTCTTAGGTAATTTAGCTCTTGGCTAAATTAAAGAAGCACGGGGTCGAAGGGATTTGGCAGAAGCCATGTGGATATTCCTTTATGTATAATTTGTTTTACTCCTTTTTTATTCTACCAATTTCATTGGTAGCAAGAATTTGTCGTTTAACTCTTTAAACGCTACATTTCGTATTTTCTCTCATTGATTAATTTACTTTTTAATTTTTTTTCGCTAATAATTTTGTGTATCATAATTTCTCTTCTAAATTTCTTTAAAAAATGTAAAAAAATGTATAAATAGTCTTGCAATTTTCAATTTGCTATTGCGTATGTGTCGTCTCTCCCTCCTACAAATAATAAAATTCAAGAATTAATATTTTTGATTTTCAATTTGCTTTCCAACAATTTTTAGTGTTAGCCTTCAACTGAGTTAAAAACTAAACGATTGGGAAAAATTTGAATGAGAACGCTATTTTATTTAAAAAGACTATTAACAATTCATTTAACACTGAAGGATGTGAATTTACGCTTGACAAAATATAACAAATATAATTCCGGATAAATTGAATACGGGAGTAGATAATTATTGTGTGTTATGAAGGTTCCGTGTTGTGAACTTTGAGATCTGTCGATTTGAACTGAACTATTTTCCATCCAAGTATGAGTCTTTAAAAGGATCTAGGTACCTAGTGCCGAACGAATCAAAATGTACTAGAGCTGGGGAAAAGTCATTAGGGAGAAATTGGGAAAAATTATCGGTGCTAAGACAATAAAATCTAATAGTCGACCGCAATAAACTAATCTCTCGGCCTAAAAAAAAAGGCAATAAAGTGGCCTCGGCTTTGCCTCGGGCATCACGCCGCGCTGTTCAGGGCTTTCAACTATCTGCCCGTGTAGTGTATACTATTTTGTTTCATTGCCGGTCGAAAGTACGGACTGATTGCGTGTGCGCATCGAATAGTATATTGTGCAACTGGTGCGTAAAGTAGCACTTTTTTGCACGAATTGTGCATCGCCTAGTACTCGTGGCGAAGCCGGCCACGAGTGCTAGGCGATCTCACGAGGCGAAAAAGTCGATACACACGTGTTGCACACTTAGTTTTTTGCAATACCGGCAGAAATTCGCTTCGAGGGGAGATTTGGAGGGCGAAGTGGTTTTTTTGTGTGCGGAGTGCGGAAAAATCAAGGTCATGTGTAACGGGAAATCCGAGTAAAGCTTCACTTTACGCACGAGTTTCACTTTACGCACGACCTCTGACTTTGACGCACACTGTGCGGAAAAATACCACTTTACGCACGAAAAACCGTACCGAAAAGTGTACTTTTTCGGTAGGTGTTGCAAAAAGTTACTTTTTCGACACACCGTGATGAAATAGTATATTTCGTTACGAGTGAGACGGAATTTTCACGAGTGTGAAGTTTACACTCAGCGAGTGGTGAACTGTGCTTCTTTTCAATCACAAGTGATCGAAAAGGCACTTTTCGGCACGAGCTGAATGTAGCAGCAGTGACAAAAAATAGTATATTTCGATACAAGTGCGACGGGGTGGTAACGAGTGCGAAGTTAAATCACCCTGTCGCACGTGTATCCTAACTATATTTTTTGTTAGTGATGTTACGTTCAGCGAGTGGCGAACTGTACCATTTTTCGTTTACCAGTAAACGAAGTCTTTTCGAGGTTGAAAATCTCCCAAACTATTGATCGGATCCAGCCCATCTTCAATGACAAACATTTCTGCGCCAAAAAGAATATTAATACCAAATTTAAAGTCGATAAATTAATTTTTTGAAATGCTCGAGTGCTAATAATTTTTTTCCAAAAAAATCGAGACATTTGAATATCTTGAGAACGTTTTATGAACAAGGTGTATATATATATATATATATACACCTTGTTCATAAAACGTTCTCAAGATA
>JAPYZN010000449.1:0-29738 GCA_030522865.1 Psyttalia lounsburyi | reverse complement strand
ACGCGAGGGGGGGGGGGGGGGGGGGGGGGGGGGGGGGGGGGGGGGGGGGGAGGATTCCATTAATGGAGCGGGGAATTGAGACGAAGTGTGACGCCGACGCATCGAATCGTGGTCGATACGTTTAATTCTGTCTCGCTTCGAGCTTTTTTTTTTTTCACCACATAACGGACAATAGCAACTCGCGGGGGGACGGCGCATTGATGGAAACTGTCGGATATTGAAAGCAATGGGTAACTAGTACTGGTACTGGTGTTTAAACGGATATTGGTTTTACTTGTACTGGAGCTTTCTAATTCTGCGTGGACAATAGTCTGGGGGAAAATATTCAATTATTTTTTGTCAACATCGCTGGGAAAAATTGAAAAACAAAAAATTAAATTCTGGGACAGCAAAAAGTCGACTGTAAAATACTGGAATTCCCGAGGTGGAATCATATAGAGTAGAGGCGAAGTTCTCCGAATATATCTCCCAAATGTAAATATAGTTAATTAAGAAATTATGAAATTGATGTCTATATGAACTGGTTTTCCTCAAGGAGTATTAATTTATTGATTGAGTAATTAATTCTTCCTGGTCGGAATTTAATTTTTTACTTCCTCCCCAGAACTAAAATCGAAAATTGGTTCAGATTCTCAGAGATGATTCTCCCGGAAGATATCATAATCAGGATAATTTATCCCTCGGGATACTCTCAATTGAGGTAAAAGTCGGAAACTTATCAGAAATCGCCAGGGGCGGTTGGTACTTCCATTTGTCTCGCATTTGGACCTCTCATTAGTCTCCATAGAGCCGTCATTCTCCTCGCCTGAAAATTCAGTTCAAATTTTTTTCCCCATTCATCGCATTTTTTTGTAATGAAAATTCACGAATGATTGGGCCTCTCATGGAGAATTAGAGAGGACGTATGAGCGTAATTTTCGCGAGCTCTCCCTGATAAGCAGGGTCATTGCAATGACCCTGGGCTACTCGCTGGCTTCTCACATAAATAGGAAATCTGGCAAAACCGAGAAAAGAATGAATGAGAATGAAAAAAAAAAATGTTTCACTCGACTCTTCAGCATTTTCTCATTCAGAAAAAAATCTGAAAAAGCTGAGGTATTCCCCCAAAATCCTTTGAAACTTACACTGCTACTGTAGAGTAAAAAAAATATTAAATTAAACATTTTGTTTGGACGTCGGCCCTCGGGCGATGGCCAGTTGTAAATCCGCAGCGAATTGTGTCATCATTGGATTCGTTAAAATACGTTAAAATTGAAACATCATTTCTAAGAATTAATTTTTACGAACCCTACCCTCCCCGCCAACCGTGGTCATGCTTCCGTTTAATGCTTATAATTAACTAACATTCTGGGATGATTAAAAAAATTACGCAGAAAAGACGTAAAAACCGAGTTCTGACAACCCCCGAGAGATCCCTCAACGACACACCCTCATGCGTCTCCCGTTTCATCACAGAAAAAAATACTGACGAGGGATGCCAGCGGAGGGACAGAGCCCAGCAAAAAAATCGCCTCATGTTCTCCCCCAAACATTCATTTCCGCTTTCCTCATTGCAATGGTCCCCATTATATTGATCAAAATCGGAGACATAACCCTTCAAAAAGCCCTCCCCTCCCGCCTCACCACCAAAAATCAATGATGCCCCTCGGCCCAGGCCCTCAATTCTGATAATTAAATTGATTTCAGCCCCAGTGGCTCATTAAAATCCAAAAAATCCATATAAAAGTTAATTTCAAGGTCATGGTGGCAGATGAACTCTCTCCACAAGATGGCAGTGCACTAGTGTCTCCCGTTGGGTGCACGGCCACGTGTTTGAGGATTCTGGTGACCAAAGAGGAGTCATGAAACCCTCTAACACGGCTCCCATCATCCCAGAATCCCCTGGAAAATCCCCCTATCATGCGAAACACTCGGCGAATCCTGGATGAGAGTGAAAAGACCAGTGAGAGTGTCTGACCGAAAGAATAGAGGTAGCGACGCAACTGATCGATGCAACAGCGCCATCGCGGAGCGTTCCCCCAGCGAGGGGGAGGGATGCGAAGAAACATGGAAAATGGCGATTTCAAGCGTACTACCCCTCATGCGTATATTGAGTTAAATAAAAGTCAAATAAAATTAATGAATAAATGAGATCTGACGATTGGCGAGGTTGCCGAGCCCTTTAGCCATCATCAAAGGACATCAGCAGTACGGAGAAGGGAGAAAACAAGCTCAAAAAAACAAAAAAATCAACGACAGAAAATTCTTCCCGTCACCTGTGGCCTCTGCCCTCACTCCCTCTCGACGCGCAGCAGAGTAAAAACTGAAAGTCACTGGTATAAATTCCACTGGAGAATAGGGAATCACGTACTACCCCTGATACGTGCGTCGATCCAAAACTGGTGCGGAGGGAGGTAACTGAGGAGGGAATGTCCTTCCAACCCCCTCTGAATTCTCTCTCTCGGTGGTGGTAAAAGCGTCGCTGTGACTCTGCGCCGTCTTTCCGCTCAGTTCTCTCCCGGAGTGCGACCGGCGTCCTTCGTCGACAGCTGGTCCACATTCATGTTTTTAACGGCGGTTATTACCACGAGGGTTATATTAACTCATCTATCATTGTTCAACCATCGACAATAGATGAACACCAAGAGGCTAACACGCACTGATCGATTTAACTGAAGTCAATCCTCGATGTTCATCCACAATAAGGGAATAGATTCATCGAAGTGGTGTAAACACTCTTGACCTTCTCCAGGAATTTACCTTTCATGGAGAAAAAATCGTGAAATCGGCCTCCATCGAGAGATCAAAGGTGTCGGAGTTGCATAGAGCCTAGCATCAAAGTCCACGTGGGAGCCAGGAACAAAGAGGCAAAAAGATCCAGCAAATAACCGAGTCTTCCTCGAAAGCTCGCCAAGAATTCCATAATTTCTCCACAGCGAAGACCTTAATAGGCACCATGAGCACTGTGAAGTGACATTCCAAGGGGAAAATTCCATCTAACACGTCCTTTTCCTCATCAAAACTGAAACCTTCCAACTTTAACTATCCTCTTCTCATTATAGCCCCATTGTAAACTTTGGTATCTCGTTAACACCCGGCCTCGAACAAATTTAACAAACGCGAGTTGTATATATTTAATTTTCACTCTGTCATCTGTCCCCTCAATTAGGGACAATTGGCCTCCTTTGAAATATTCTATTCCGTGCTGTTGCTTTTCGTTTCAAATCATTGAGTACTGATTAATAAAAATAATAACTCTTATAATACAATTGTTACATGAAAGCGTGAACCAAATACCGGATCTATCGCGTGCTGCAGTCACCAAACTTTTGAGAATGGCATAATCGCGTGTCTGCCAAGTGCACGACAACTGCAATGGAATCCCGCATTTTTGTTTTTTTTTTTTAATAAATCAGGGAAAGGAGAAAAAAAAACATGCCATTGATGGGCAGGGATTTGAGCTAGTTCCAAAATGCATAAACTGTCGTAGAATTCGCGAGAGCTACAGAATCCAACTCATCTCATCGATCCACTCAACTAATACAGCTCCACGTTTTCTCTTCACCTTCTCCTTTAACGTCCGTCGAGCCAATCACTTGGAATTAGTCGGCTGAAGGTCCATGAGTATTGGCAATAATTTGATGAGAAAAAAAAAAGTATAAAATAAAAATCAAGTAGTGGAAATCTTTCAGCGTGAGTTGATTCTATTTCTCCTACATCCTCACTTGACTCTTTTCGCTCAACACTTTGGCACTCAGCCAACGATACTGTGTTTTCATTTCTCCGATACTGCATGACCTTGGTTTCACCTCTCAGGACCACAAGCGTCGTTTTGTGTTAATTCAGTGTCTTAAATCAATGTCTCGGGCAGATTCAGTGGATCCTTCTGAGTGAATTCAATTGGATTCCGTTGAATAATGGATCAGTCCAATTGAGGAATAGTTGTTAGTTAGTAAAACGTCTGAGATGAGAATTTTTCACCTGTTGGCAAGCGAGGAAGACCCGGATGTTTGATGATTTCGTTGAATGCAAACGAGGGCTTCACACTTGATTAGTAATCAAGCAACAAGAAGTGATTAGCTAGCATTCCACTTAATCGACTATCTCCTTTCTCCAACAGACCGATCGACTTTGCATTCACCAGATCATTGGCCATAAATCATGATTGAATTGCGCTGGTGGAAGAAATCGTGTGCTCACACCCCACTTGCTGACAGCAGTCCAGAGTGATAAGGTGCAAAGGGCAACGATAAATACAACGAGTTCAGCAAGGGGTATTGGTCCGTGAGGACCGGCCATGGGGGAGTCAGAATGTTCTCCGAGCTGTGCAGGGAGACTCTCCGTAAGGCAGCTGTTTGCTACAGTGCTGGTCGTTCAGGAAGTCCCTCCCAATCACCGCCAACATCACCGCCGCCCTCACCAGCCAAAGAAGCAAAGGTTATTACCAACGTTGAATTGGCAAATGTCAACCGTACCAGTAACCAAATCGGAGACACAGCTCAACTTGCATCAAAGTCACAGCAGGATAAAGGAACAACGACCGCGGATACGGACACGGGGGAAATCACTCACAAGAAATGTTACACCAACGAGGATAGGAAGTACGACCTTATGTTTCTTTCCAATTTATGGAAATGACTGTTGAAGAATATTATCTAGGCTCTTGTTGGTTGAAGAATTGACGGAATTGAAAGCTGCTGATGGTGGCGTTGACCAAATGACAAGTTACTTTAATTCTTTGATGATGACTGCTATCAGAGCTTTCAATTTCATCAACGTATCAAGTAAGGAGATTCTTTAATTGAAAACAATATTCTACATTCATTTCCAATATTAGAAGACGAACATCGATGCTCACAAATTTCGGCAAGAGATCTCCAGAGCGACGTAGAATACGGTACACAATGTCGGACGAGTACAGATCGGCGTCAGTTGAAAGGGACTATTACACCAGCCGTGAAAATCGCTACGAGCCGTATTATCGGGACTACAGGAGATATAAGAGAGACTCGTCGGGCTCGTCCTCGGAGCAGGACGACTCCTCCACGTCGGGAGATGAAGGTAAAATACATATTCATCAGGGTTTCCCATTGGGATCCATAGAATTCTATTTCCATTAGGGCCTTTCCCCTGAAATGCTAGAGAGGAAGCATAAAAAGTATGAAAGGAACTATTTTCATATCTGTATTGGCATTTTTTTACTGCTTCTTTGATCCCTTCTCTTCAATTTATCGCTGCCTGCTATAAAAATATTCCTCATCCACCGGGTCTTGATCAAGCACCTCGCAGCATCGTGAAGAGTTTTAGACATCAGAAAAAATATTAAAGAAATACTTCTTATTGCTGCATTAAGTCCTTTCACGACTTTCTCAGGGCTTCTCTCATCGATCATATTAAGGTCGGTGAAGCAAGAAAAGAACCTTCTCGTTCTGATCAACGTCTGAGTTAAAAAAATTGGAAACTTTCTTTGCATGCAGCTTTTTCCAAAAATTGTCTCTGAAACTTTGAACAGTTGATTTGCTTCAACTTGTATCCATAATCAACCAGCATTAAAACTTTACGTCTCCAATATACTCTCCCTCAAGTCAAACTATCTTAAAACAGATTTCCTGGATAATCCCCTCTTAAAAATGCTAAAATGATGCACAAGAACACTAGCTCATGATATCGATGTATCGCTTCTGAAACGTAGCCTGACTTCAAGTGACTCGATTCAGCAGAAATAAATACGGGGCCAGGAATCTCAGGATGAAAACTAATACGTTTGATATCTCAAGGAGCAGTTTCTATGAAAAATTCAAGTAGCGCTTGCTGAAGGAATGAGAGGAGTTTGATATTTCCAAGGTGTTGGTTGAAATCGCTGACTAGGATCATGATTGACATCTCAGAGGCAGCCAATATCAAGATTTCCACTTGAGAGGCGATGGGTCTTGCCAAGACGATAGATTAGAGAATACATATACAGTTTGATTATGCGGCAGAGTCGTTATACCACGAGAATTGATAGATTGTCTATATGAGGGGATGAATTGCAGTCCCACTCATTCTTCATGCATTAGGGATCAATGAATTTCAGATTCTAGCCATTTCAGGATGGAGCCCAATGTTGAATATTTACCCTTGATTTCCATTATTCCAATTCTGGCGATTTCAAGTCTTCGGTAAATCGTACTTTGTGAATTTCCTGATAGCAATACTTCAGCATTCTCAATTCTTCATCATAATTAACTTGGATTAGCTCAAGTGAGACAAACCGTCAGAGAGATTTTCCTTAATTGACCTGTCGCACTTCTTATTTTTGCCCAGTCAAGATCCTCCAACTTCACGTCTCCAGCCCGCAGGACTTTGTTTGTAATTAAATTGAAACTGTCCCCGCAATTGGAATTGCGAAGTTGGGTCGACCCCTGCTAAACTATCTAGTTCAGCAGAAACAAACGAAAAATGGGGGAAACAAAAGTTCTTGTTCTCTTTCGGATGAAAATATCTCCCTGGAGTTTACCAGGCACTTCTCCCGATTCACTCTGCAGCTGAATTCACTTCGGAATCTCTCAGCAACCAGCCAGTTGATGGATTTCGATGGCTTCGGGGTAATTCAATTTGATTGCACTCGCTTTTTCGCTTGAGTAATCCTGATTCCGTGGAATAATTGGATGCGAGTGTCACCTTTTAATTGATCGACGCCTGCCCAAATCCGTGGGACAAAATATAAATTCTCCTTTGAACTATTCTTTGTGGATTCTATGATAACAATACTTCAGCTTTTTCTATCCTTAACCAGCTTCCACTTGGATCAACTCATGGGAGACAAACTGTCAAACTGAGTGATCCTCCTTAATTGACCTGTCACAAGTCTTATTTTTGCACACCCTGGATGCTTCACAATTTCACCTCTCACTCGTTCCCCATAGGAGTTTATTTGTAATTAATTTGAAACTGCCACCGTAATTGGAATTGCGAGGTTGGATCAACCAGTGCTAAAGTACTTGGTCTAGCAGAAGTGAACA
Source organism: Psyttalia lounsburyi (assembly GCA_030522865.1). Lineage (NCBI taxonomy): Eukaryota > Metazoa > Arthropoda > Insecta > Hymenoptera > Braconidae > Psyttalia > Psyttalia lounsburyi. The sequence goes on along the minus strand of JAPYZN010000449.1, from coordinate 22,755 downwards.
AAAAATGGATAAAACACCAGTTCTTCTTCTCTTTTGGTACGAAATATCTCCCGAAAGTTTACCAGACACTTTTGCCGATTCACTCCAGCTGAATTCACTTCCAAATCTCTCATCAATCAGTCAATCAATGGTCGATGGATTTCAACGCTTTCCGAGTGATTTAGTTGTCTTTCCTGTCCTTAATAAATGCATATACATGCCATTATTTCATTTGCCACCTAATTCATGCAGTGATGCTTCAATCACCGGGCATTTGACCGTCCACAATTGACCGCCTGGAGCTCCAATCGACGCTAGCTTAGGAGGAGGCTTGCTCTCTGGGGATTGAAAGGGCCTTAATGGACAGCTACAACCTACCTCCCAGATACAAGACTTGAGTGACGAAATGGCCGATGTAGTGCTCTGTAAGTGTAATTTTCTTCAGGTCAATATCAACCTCTCAGTATCCAAACAACTGTCTGTCTTTATCTATCATACTCGAGCTCTGATGCAATATACCCTGAGTCAGCGCTCCTCAGCCTCCTGGATATTAACTCGGAAAATGAGACTGTCGCACTCCTTCTATTTTGCCCTGAGGAGGGCAGAAACACAAGACGAGGTTTGTCATCTTGTTGATTATAATGAAGTGGTTGCGTAAATTAGTTTCGACGCTGCCCGATTCGAGTGAGGGAAGGACGCCTTGATATTTTAGTTTGGGTAGGAAGGGCTGAGTAAAGGATTGGTACACTGAGAGAAGAAAATACTTCTGATAATGAAGATTTGCTTGGTACCAGAAAATCTTTTCTTATCACTTGGCAATTTTAGGGAATTTTCACAACTCATTTCCGTGGAAAATCCCTGATTGGAGGCAACGAGAGGGAAATGGTGGGATATCTGCGGGGCTCTTTATGAATGTGAAAGCGCCAGATGGTAAACTTCCTCGTTGGCTTCTCTTAGGAGGTGTGACCTTAATTGACCATTAGAATTTACGGAATGTGGTGAAAACGAGGGGTAATTAACGGACGAAACCGTATGCCCTGTTACATTTCCACTTGCGGCTTAATCCGCAAGAGTCAATTAACTTTGTCCATAAATAATAGTAACGGACGGGTTGGATGGGCTTGAATTATAGTAAGACACGCATAGGCGAGTCTACTGTTGATGAGTTGTTCTTGGAAATTAGGGAGAGTGATTTAGAGGAGAGATTGAAAGTCGTGGCGGCCGAGAGGTGCAGAAATTACTGAATTATCCGAAAAATCGAAACAATTTTTTTCTAACTACGGCTTAAGTGTAATTTGAGTGAACAAAGTCGTACATTTTTCAATTTTATGGAAAATTGAATTTTTTTAACTCAAAAATATATATTTCTTTCTCAGTGTTATTAAAATTTTAATGACAGAATCGTTAACAATTGTCTACAATGAATAAATTGTCCACGCGCTAATACTAAATCTTTTCGATCCTCAAGACAGATACCCAACTTTTCCCTCGTCAATACTGAGTATTGACAATTTCGAGGGGGGAGGGGGTTCATAAAAATATACTTTTCCCTAGAATATCCATGGATGTCGCGATATTATTGCCATATTCGATTTGAGAAGCCATATTGAGAGGAAAGGTACAAGCTCAAACATTCAAGCGTGCACGAGTTCACGTTCCCAAGCCCGTATAATCCATTCCTCCAGCCCCTCCTGTAGCCACTCTTTTTATTCCTCGTCGTTCAACAAAATCGAAGCCATAGCCTTATCCGTGTTAAACCCAGGTCTGGGTACGTGTTGGTGGTGCAGATCGTCATTCCAACGCTTGGCTTGCCATCCGAACGTCGGGAAATTGCGAAACAGTCAACCAAAAATTTCTTCGCAAATTGACATTTCACATTTCCGCTCGTTCCAAATGCTGGCGAGATTTACTTTCTCGTTAGCCGAGAATGGGTCATCCATTAAATTTCCCCCAGTTTAATTTATCATTTTGGAGGTTTATGAGTTTTCGTAATGAGTGCTGCCAGTCTGCGAGTTTATTAAAGCTCATCGAATTGTGCGTTGGACATTTTTTGAAAATACTTATCACTTGATTCAAATAAAGCTGAATGATTGTTAATTAAAATCTCATTTTTTTTTAATGAGCGAAATCATATTATGATTCACACGTTTTATCATTTTATTTCATCCGGACAAATTTATTATGAAGCCGAGAGTATCAAACATTGAGTTTAAAAATTTCTTCTTTGGGCGAGACATTACGTGCACTGAGAAAATAAAATCTTGCAATATTAAATAATAAAAAAAAAAACATATTTTTACGATTTTTTATATATATATATATATATTCAATGAAGGTTTTTCTTCAAATAATTTACTATATTAAAGATACATATTTGAGGAGTACTTTGTCAAATTTTAATTGAAAAGTAATGAAAGTTCAGCCATTGGGTTCAGCCTCATCGCCTGTGATCCTTATAAATATAATTTTATCAAGAAAAATTGGAAACTAGAATTATGCAAATATAACGGACATTGGGTTGTCTAAAGGGAATTTGATGGGCAGAATTATATTATTTTCTTTTTTTGGTGTAATTTTAACTGAGTATTTCCCTCGAATTTCGGATATTTCAGTTATCTCGATGGCTCCGCCTTTTCCCTTGCACAGCGGCCCCCGGCGATTGTTCTGATACTTTTAACAGCAGGGAAAATAAAAAGAACACTCGGAGTTGCGGCATTCGGGGATCGTTTATATTACAGAATAACCCCAAGGCGATTATCGGATCTCGAGTGCCGCGAGTTTTCTTTTGTTCCCGAACGAATATCCGGGGGTTTCCACAGCTCTGTCTGCTTTACCGATAATTCACACGGTTGAACTCGGAAAAATCGTCTTATAGTTCATTTCCCCTATTTGGGTATTGTTAGGCCACAAACCGATTTATAGTTTTTTTTTCAGGTGAGCAAAAATATTTCGTGAATTCAACTCAATTATTTACGCGTTATTTTTATTAATCAGTGATTTTCCGGAATGAAAAAATCGGCAAAAATCGGTAAATATTGAGAAATCTCGGCAAATTTCTGGAAAATAATCTGGCAATTTAACTCGATTTTTTACGCTTTAACAAGTGCATAAAATCGTCATAAATCCATAATTTCCAATTTCTCCTCATCAATTCCTCAAACAAGAATTATTTGCACGCGTCCAGCCATGCAAGAACTCTCAACATGTTTTGCATCCCCTCGAAAATCATAAACTGTGAGCTTCGCGGAAGAAAAAAATTCCGGACTTTTCTTCGAGTGATGTTTTAGAAGTTGGCAGGAGTACAGGGAGAGCCCACTCCAGCTGCACTCGGTGGGCACAACGTGCACAACACAAGTGCGACAGGGGCACTTGAGCCCGAGCTTGGCGGGATCAAGTAATGGGGGGATGGGGGGGGGGGGGGGGGCATATGAGCGGCCAGACCAACCACCAAGTTCCCTGGAGAGACTTGGATTCCGGGAGACCACGGCCAACGCTCACCCCGCATCGTCGGCGTTGCTCCACAATAGAATTTCATTATACGAAAATTCATGGAAAATCCATCCAACAGACTTAATCCTTCGCTCAAGGAACCCTCTCTCCATTTCCGGAGGAATTATTTTGAGAGGATTTGTGAATCCATTGCTTGGGAATGAATGAATCTTCAAAAAAATGGGCTTTGGCGTTTCATGATTTCGGGACTGAGGGAAATTATATATATCATATATATCTCAGTTACATGGGGTGCTATCAATTGGAGAATTTATGGGAAGACAAACAGTCTTCCTCAGTGTGAGATAACCCGGTTATTGGAATTACATGACTCCAGAGAGCGTTTCCCAGTCTCTAATACACGGATATTAAAAAAAAAAACAGTAAAGTCATCTTTGAATAGGCACTTTGGAAAATGGAAGATGGGAATTGGGTGTCTGCCAATTCCAGGATCACCAGCCTTGGCATACATGTAAAATCCTCCCAGTTTTCGGTATCCCAGGCGCTCATATGTATTCATCCCTCTTTTTCCTACAGCTGTTAATCACTCAGTGTTGCAGGCATGGATATCTCTGGGCAAGCACTCATTTTTAGGCACTTCCATTACTTTTTTTCTGCCACGGGATGTTGTACAGGATTATTCAATTGTAAAACCTCAATATTCATTTGGTGATTCATGTAGGAAGAAATAATTATTTTTGACACACACTGTGAGTAAAGTGACATTTAACGCACGCTTCGCGCAATCCTGATCTCTCTTTCTAATTGATAACATCTTTCCTCGATTGGAGACACTATTATTTTTAAATCATTATTTTCTCATGATTAAATAATAAAAATTGATGTTCTCAGAACTTCGACATCCCCGTTATATTTCTGATATTCAAAATCGACGAGATACTCATTCAGACATTAGCATGCGCGCAGCAGTTCCAATTATTTACGCAAATCCATTGTGCTGCTCCTGACAGTTACAGACGAGTCATGTGCTCTAACTATTAATGCGTTAGACACACCCAAGTTAATCTCTTCAGCAAGGTATTTGCTCGGATCGTGCCAAACTTGGCTGAATGCCGATTCGGGTCTTGAGTGATAGATTAGACCGAATTGAATCAAGATTTGATCATTCGCTCAATATATATTCAAAGAATTGCAATTGCCAATTTCAATTCAATTATTACCATGAAAATTGGGAGACATTGAATAGACATTTTTATAGATAATTCAATGACATTCAGTATCTCATTATTTCACATCAAATTAGAGGCAATAATCTCCCCATTAAATTCTTTGTTTTAACTCGAATCAAACGTACGAAACTTCAACCTTGAATGATGAATGGTTCCCGGAGTATCGATTGTTTCCCGAATCAACGTGAATTCAGCGGATTGTAATTGCTGGATGAGATGCATCGAATGGGGATATATGATGGCATTTCCATTTGAAATACGAATTATCCCCTTTAAACAGTTTCAACTGCCGTCGATCCTCGCAGATCAGTGATCCGGAAATTTCTGGGATAACTTCACTGATAGCGAATGTTTCAAAATGGATTTTAAAAAACAATGATGGAAGGAAACAGAACAGAACATCTGTGCAGGATGCTGGGAAAATAAAAGGTTGTGAATTGGTACTCATATGTCTGGAATACCCCGGATATCCGATAAATTCAATTGCCGATGGTGGGGACGTACAAGGACAGAGTTGGATTTCTTTTTTCAAATTTTATTGGGAGTCCAATGGCAATTTACGTTATTGCCATTGCTAACTTTGAAATTTAAATCTAAATTTCAATTATTCATCATTTTTTTCGGCTGGGGGGATTTGTTTAAAACCGATTTTCAAACCCGAAATAGTGAGGCGAGCAAAATTCGTGCACACGTCACATTACCGATGACAAAAATGTTCTAATTAAAAAAAAAAGCTTAGAAACTATACACGACAGAAGGAAAACTTGACCAGTTTTCAATTTCAATGAAACTCATATCAAGTGTGCGTAAATTACTAAGATGCCAACTCAACCATCTCCACTCACCCCGTAGCTTTAAATTCACTGACGAGTTGGCGTATCGTTTCCCAGCGTTTCACTTATCTTGTGACAGACCGCACTCCAACTTACTCTGTACCGCCGAACGAGGCGGTTTGTGACGTTGGGAGGTTTCCTTAAAAAAAAGTTACTTATTCATAATAAAATGTTGTGAAAAAATCAGTTTCGGGTTTTCAAAGCAAAAGTCGTTGCAGTTGGAATTGGAACTTATTGAATTTTTGGGAGAACTGATTTTTAATGGAATAGAGCTCTCGGATATCTGTACACTGATTTTTTAAAAATGCATTCGTCACGTAGAAAATATTGAATTCATCTTGCGTTCAACTAAATTGTATGCATACGCCGTCGAAGGGAATTTGAATTTGTCTCTCATATCGAAAATCCTGAGATCGGTCTACTGCGTCCCAGGTGACTAGAAGAATTCCCACACCGCACTCTGCATCTAAAATTGAATTGGTTTTCTCAGGATGCATTGTTTTCTATCCAATGGTATCGACAAGTGGCTCAATACTCCACGCAGTCATCCAAATTCCGACCAAGTTTAATCTTGTCACTAGAGATGATTGCACACTAGCTATGCGCGCGTATAATCACATTTGCAGCGCTGTCCCGTCGATTTATATTTTGTTTTTCAATGATATATATGAGAATATATAAAATCAAAGTCAGAGTCGCAGATAGAGTCAAACTCAGACTCAGACTCAGAATTACAATCAGAATCACTCAGATTGAGATTCAGGCCCGGAAATTGATAGAAAAAGACATTTAACGCCAATTCGCATAATGGCTCTACAACTCGGGAGGTGTCACCGAGTAATTACAGATGTTAGGGAGGTAAAATAAAAAATTATAATTATTCCCGCCAAGTCATTGGTACAGAATTAAATGTGCACAGCGTGTCAAAAATAATGACGCGATATTCAAAGCATCATGAAACCCTCCTTCCATCGTTAATGGTTGGAAATGTTAAAGCTTAGAGAGAAAGAGAGGAAGAGAGGGCGAGAGGAAGGAAAAAAAGTTTTTCTTCTCGTCAAAGGAGTTTAAAGTTATATTTACCGGTGGAGCCTCAGGCACCGGAAACTCGCAGTGGCAGGGTACGAGGGTTATGTGACTCACCAGCTATTAAACTGTCGTCCATTGGTAGGTGCTGTACGGGAACGAGGCATGTCTTGATAGGACGGAAAGAGCTCTCATTTTATCCAACACCTATAAAAGGGTTGAGATATATTCCGCAACCCCTATTTCTCGGGGCTACAGGCCACTCTTTACATGGTCGCAGACCCTTCCTCGCAGGCTAGTGGAGTTTGTAGGCCTTTTAGAGATGCTCAAGTTGTGGATCCTATGAATGTTTAAGTGCGAGAGGAAAATGCGTTTGATGAAGGATTTTGATTTAATGGCATCAAAAATTGGGCGTCTCTAGGGAGAGAAAAAAATATTTTATACTTCTAAAACAATGACTTTTTTGAATAAATGAATTTTTTTTTTAATTTGCCGACTGAAAATATTGTCAAGTGGTAGTACAAAAATATGACTCCATTCATGAGATGCGCTCTACATTAAACTCCCAAAATCCAATTCAATGAAGCCCCCCCGAAGACATTTCCTCGGACAGCGCAACGAAGCACAACCTCGGAAAACAAAAAAAAAGCGCTCCAAAGTTTTTGGTAGCCCATTATAAGAACAAAACGAACGGCAAACTTTCTACCATTAACGGCAGTTCCAGTCTCTTCCCAAAGAAAGAGAGTCCGCCAATAACTTTTCGGATATTAATGATTAATAAAAGTTTATTCTGGAGATATCAACGATCGACAAATTCTCGAACAAGATACTCACACCCTGTTTATGTCTCGATACGAGTGAGGAGATGGAGTTAAGATGTTCGGAGATATTTCTGCCAACAGAGTTTCACGTGAAATCGTATGTTTCACGAGGAGAAATTACTTAACTTCCCTCAACCATTAAAGCTCTGTTCAAAAATCGTCCAAGGATTCATAAAACAATTCGAGGATGATTTTTCATGCAGCGAACAATGTCTCCTGAGGGGTTGGCTAATTTTTCCTGAGCGACTAGAAAATCCTCATTAAGCAGTGTAAATTGCACTAAGCGATTAGGTCATTTTTTGCCGAACTGCCGAATCACTAGTCAAGTACCAGTCGGGCAGGTAATTGTAACCGAAAATTTATCTCCGCGTATACTCGTTTGACTGATCCGTATTTTACTCTTGCTCATGACCGCAGAAGCTGACCTCTCGGGCTTTGATGCGGTTCTGGATTGGAATTTTATTTGAGTGCGAGGGCCTTGATTAAAGACCGCGTCCCTGATGTTAAATGCTAGAAGTTAAAAGATTAAGGAGCGAGTGGTATTAATTCTTGCAATATTTTCACAATTTTAGGGAAATTAACCGAGTCGGTCTCATCGAATTCTTCACGAAGTGAAGAATAAAACTCGAAAAAATTCTCTCATGTTGTCAGAGGAAAGTTCCTCAGTTCTGCATGTTTTCTCATCTCCATCGAGGTTTACGGACTTGCATATATACATGTACTCAAATTATGTGTAACTTGGCCCTGTGTAAATGTCAAAGTTCAAGCCGCCCCGGGCAATTTATTGTGCCACTTCCGGCGATCAATATCCGCTTCGCACTCATCCGCACAAAATGTTGATGAATCTTTGTTTGTGAAACGCCTTAGAAGATTTTAATGAGATAAAATTTCATGAAATATCACCGACTGATTGGCCAAAATCAAACGATGAATTTCATCCTCATTTTCCAGGGAACGATTTCCCAGGAACAGTTTTCCGAGAAACATTTCTCCTAGAAGTGAATTTCCATTAATTCTCGGTCCCAACTGAAATTCCCCGAGACTCTGAAGCTCCAATGGCAGTAAAATTGCAGGAAAAAAAAATTACTTAGTGTTGGAAGAAAAAAAAAATCCTGTCACTCTGGTTATTCAAACAGTGTGAAATTCTCACCCCACCTCGTACGTTATGTCATGCTAAAAGTCGCTCAGGAATTCTCAAAGTGTCGACGCGTGCACATTTAATGCGGGCAACGTACAATAGATAGACTAGAAACTGAGTCCACCATTGGAGACGTCTCACTATTCGATCGATCGATTAATGACTCGATATGGTCAATTGTCCGGTGGCTCTGCGGGTTTTTCAGTTTTATCGTTACCCAACGCCTGCTCTGGCATCCTCCAGACGGCTATTGCTATACACATGCCCGATAACGATGGCTCGTTATCCAGATGAATAATACCCCTTCCGCGACGGAATTTTCGGCATGCTCTTGCATGCTTTGATGGGGCATAAACGGGGGGCGCAAATATTCCACTGTATTCGATGGAGTTTCATCACGAAAAATTAATATTTTTGGGGAAGAGACAATTTTTTAATTTTATATAACATAACACTGAGGTTTCGTTTTCCGTTAAATTACGTCGAATGTAATACTGATGCTCTAATGAATGGCATTTTTTCTGTTTCCAGCCGGAGCCGCTCCCGAGGAAACCCACCAAAGGTCCAGCTCTGCACACAATCGCCACTCTCTCACGAAGGGTGAGTACTCGCCGCCATTGAAATTTTCGACGTCCCTTAATGATCGGTTATTTTGTATTTTTTTTTTTATTGACAGACCGGAAAATTTACAGAACGTTCCAAATTTATTCTCTTCTCTTTACGTAAATTATTTTGAATTTTTTATTGAATATTTCTATCCGTCCAATGATTTCCTGAGACATCACAAAAATGTTAAAGGCAACATAAAATCATCCCGCCTTCCATGCAAAAATATTTTATGTGAAACGAAATCTCCATTGTCGAGTTATTTTCTCTTACGGCAATCCAACAGCTCCACCTCTCTTTACTTACGGAACTGACCAGAACAATTTGCACGCTCAAAATCATGAAACTGTCGTTGATTAATCGTTAATTCCCGTCCTTCCCGAAATAGAAGTGTCCCCGTTGTACGATGGAATTAATAATTCCCTGAATTGGATTTTTCATCCGTCCCGACGGCGTTTCAGTCATTCATAGACCCCTTCAATGTTGCTTTCATTGGGATTCCATTGGGATTTAGAGTAGCCTTACTGAGTGGCCATTCTCCGGAAAATGGAATTTATACACATTCAGACACGCTGCAAGGGTTGAATGGATTGATGCTCGTGAAGGGAGAAATTCAATTTGAGCCTTCACTGCATTTTTCCTTTTCAGAAGTTCTCAATGACTTTGTCGTCAAGAAAAAATCCTCTCCAGGTCAGGAGAAGGGAAAAGTTAAATTTTTAATTAAATGACGAAACGATTGTTTTCACATGAATACAAATTAAATTAATATTTTAATCAAATTAATTTCTAAAGCCAATAAATAATAATATTCAATCCTAATAAATATTATGATAATTATCACTGTCAGTATTATTAACAAACCATATTTTCACATTTGAGGGTGGAAATATCCACAATTCTCCCCGGATTTCGCCTGTCTGCACGTGTACAAACCCCAATTTTCCTAATGGCAGTAGAAATCCCCAGTGAACGCAAACATATTGGTTCCTCGATAGCATCTCAACTGTTACTACTGCTGGAAAAAAAAACTGCATCCCTTAGAGGGTTTTCCAGTGACGACCGCTGAAAGGTGGTCTTGAGATAGAGCACCGATCGAGGTCCGATAAAAACGGGGAATAAACGCCATCGCCAGATGCTGCTGGATATATTTTTCCCTCGCTCATGGGAACACTGATATAAAGAATTGACCAGTGCAATCGTATTTTGCCATCGATACACCTCCTTCCATTATATTTATTTCGTACGTTTTACGCGAGATTTTTCATCGATAGTCAGAAAGTCTCAAAAATTCACCCAATACTCACCCGACATTTGACCGACACTGTCCATCTAACGGACATGTAATATTTTTACAACAGTTTTTGGAGTTGGGAGGCCAAGAAGGAGGTTAATGATGATGTTAAAAAATTGTCGGCCTGAGCAAATAATTTTTTTTTCTTACTCGGTGGAAGCAAACAATCTTAATCTCAAAAATACAGAAAAATTCTCATTTCCTCTGACACACGTGTGTTAGTTAATTTCCAGGTAGTGGAGTCCTGGGTGTTGGAAAGTGGGTCGGTAACACAATGGGATAAGAGCCCTCTATCATTGGCTTTTGCCGGAGCACTTTTTTTTTCTGTACTTCCAACTCTCACTCCCTTTTCTCGCTTTTCTTCTCGGCTTTTTCTCCACTTTTCTCGAAGCCCACATCGCCCACTTGACTTACTCACTGCATCATATATCTTTGGGTTCCAGTGGCACGACGAAATAACGCGTTTCAGGCTGGGCCCAGAAAAATAAAAGAAAGGGGATGCGGGCAACGAAAAAGTCGATTTTTTCCTACCCCACCCCGGTTGAGTCAATTTTTTTCCTTCGGGAGAATTGAGGAGCCTTTGAGGGTGTCATATTAGGGAGGAGAATATTCCGGGGTTCAAAGGAGCTTCCAAGGAGCTTCCAAGGGGTTAATTTAAATGTGGTAAATATTTTTTGTCGAGTGATCTCGTCAGGTCTTATAGGGAGAAAATTCTGGGAAATCTATGTTTTAAATTCATTGAAAATAAGCGATTTCATTGAGATCACGACTCACATAGTCCTACAGAAACTATTTCTTAAGGAAGAAAATTGCCATTTTCTTTCGATTAAAAAAGAAATCAACTCGCGTCATTGTTACTTTTATTTTATCGTAACGATATTCTCGTTGTCGAAATATCTGGCGTTTCACGTTATGTTTATAGTTTTCTTCGATTGACCCATATAATAGATGGGGGTGGAATAGAGTGATAACGCCAAATCGATATTGCAAGTTCTTTTTTCTTTTGAATCCAATTCCACTCCTATGGAACCCATTTCTATTTTTCTATTCTAGTAGCAAAAATTATTTAATGTCTTGGGGATTTTATTTGGGGAGTTCTCATTAAATTTATTTTGGATGTTGAAGGATGTTGAAGGAAGTTAATTTTGATAGAGTCACAAAATTTAATTTTTTTTCAGGCAATTATTGAATTTTTTGATATATCGAAAATTCCAATAAAAAAATGCCACAAATGAATTGATTTGTCAGAAAAATAAAATAAATAGTCAATTCATGTGAATTACTATATTTAAAAATTAGACAGAAATAAATATGAATTTTTAAACAGTAAGATCGCCAGTGTAAGAACTCGAGAAGAATAACAGGAATTTCCTGTCAATTTTGGAATATTCTGCAGAATTTGATCTTATATATAAATCAATTAATTTCGTTTCCCTCGGAACTGATGGAAGAGGTTTTCCTCGTCGAGAAGTACTACCTCTCAACAAAAAAATAATCACCTAGAACTCAATCATACGAACCTCCTAATGAAACCCGGAAATAAAGCTTGTTCCACACTTGTCTCATTCTGCCACCCGTGGAAAATCAAATTTTCTCAATTGGCATGGTAAATGGCTTCGGGCCTGACGCTCCCTTGATTACAGCTCACCCAGCGCTGACGAGACATCACCTCCCATGTAATGCAATCTTCGAGAGGACCAATCATTCTCACATGCATATTTATCGGAATATAAATTCCATTTTCACTCCATCGCAGCCTTACATTCCGCTCTATTGAATTTTATTTTACTTTTCAAGTGGAGTATTTCATGATCGACTTGAAATACTTGATAATTGGTAACGGGATTGAGGCAAAATTTTGGAGGACAATTGCTTTGCAAGTTTTTTATATTAATAAATTTCGTCAGTACCCCATTTACCAAATGGTGAAGCAGGATGATCATGCTGCACAACTTGTCAACAAAATTCCTTTCAGTTTCATTTCTAGTCATTGTTCCGCTCGTCAATTTCCCCTCGATACCACTAACGAGAGCTCCAATTATGGCTGAAGAAAGTTGTAGTCTAACCACCTCAAGAGACACCCGGAAAACTGGGGAAAATTGTAACCAATTTCGACTCACCTCATCTTTTTACCTCTGGCACTCGCAATCAACGAGGGAAAACAATGTCCTCACCGAAATATCCAGCCAATCTAATTGCAATTACTTGTCTCCTCGATCGGGCTTTCAATTTTATTGGAAATTAATTAGTTTACAATTTAATTTACGATGAATTTTCAATTTTCCTCAGAGCAAACGATGCATTGGTTCGCCAATGTTGGCGGAGACGAGGAATCGCTGAATTGGTCAGGTAACAGTGCAGGGCATGACAGTTTGTTTGTGCATGGCTATGAATTCTGAATGAAGAATAACAAAAATTCAGTGGCAATTGTAAAGATTTCATTTCAACAATCTATGAATAATAAGTGAGTGAGTTTGATTAACCTGATTAAAGTGTGTAAATTTATTCAACCAGAGAAATGGTTTCAATTAAATCCATAAAATATTGAATTGATTACGAAAATAAATATTCAATAAAATTAACTTAAAAAATCAGCGAAAAATTACGAATTGATGACATAGCTCATGATTTTGAGTGGCACTTGGTTATTTATCCCATTACATCTTTGTCCATAAATACCTGAATGTTTGACTAATACTTTCGTCCTCATAGAGCGATAAATTTTCCCAAAAACCCCCTCTATTACAGGAAATCAAATTCATCTGTTAATAAACAAGTGGTAGATTGCGACATGACATTTACCACTTTTACATTAAAAAAAAAAAATCCCTTCCATCTCATGACAATCATCATCACATTGTTCCAATATGATTTATATTCTCGACAGATTCCAAGCGTCGCAGTCTCTACGACGAAGACTCCCTAGATGGTGATCATCCTAATGAGAAACAAGGTATCACATTTATCAGCCAACTTAATCCACATTTTTCGTTCTCTCTTCGATCTGTCATTCACATCTGTCATTTCTTAAATTTCATTCGACAAAAATTCACTTAAACTCTCGAACTGTACCTCCTCACCCAGCTGCTCTCACATCTGCCGTCACACAATGCCAGAATTGCACTGGACATCTCTGAAAACACTAGGCGACATGTTATCTAGCTTTTAAGAGTGTTTACCTGATTCGAATGAGGGAACAATTGTTTCAGGACGAGAGTCGACAGGAAGTGCAAAGGACCTAGACAGGGTGAAATTGGTGAGGGAGAAGCAGAATGAGGAGAGACAGAGGAAGCTCGAGGAGCTCAGGAATCAGGCACTGGCTGCGCAGAGGTTTAGGGAGCAGCGGGAGGAGGAACGTAGGAGACGCATCAATGAGCTCAAGTCGAGGGACATGGATAGGTAAATAGAGTAGATTGTTTTCGATATCCGTTGAAGCGTAGAATGACAGGATTTATCTTTCACCAAGTAATATATGATCAGCTCCTTCGGCACTTGAGGCGTTGAGAAGAAAATTTTGTGTGACACGTGTGCAAGTCCAAAGTTACAGTAGTTTTAGTTGTGTAAATGTGAGATTATGCGAGATTATCATCGCAAAATTGGGCATCTCAGAATAATATATCACAACTGTTGAACAATCTAGTTACACTCTCAGAGGAATTGCTTACAGTCCACCTATCAGGATAAATTTTTCTGCAACTTGGCTCATTCCAGGCGGAATCAAGTGGAGGAGCGAAAGCGTCTGATATGGGAGGCAGAACGAGAAAGACGAGAGGCAATTCTCCGTAAGAATCAGGAACGAGAAGCTCGCATAGAAGCGAAGAAGAAGAATGAGAGGTCGCACATTGTCTTTGCATTTGGTAGTTCAACCCCGCGTATGCTGGAGCCAGCGGACACCGGTGGCTCGTCATTCTGGGGCACTCGACGGGCAACATCTACCACCAATGTCATGATGTTCCCAGCAGCACAGCCACTCACCAGGCGATCCTCCGAGCGTGAGCTGGACGGCAGTAAAAAACGCGCCACCTCAGCTGGAGGACTTGATCGAAAACCCGGCGAAGGTATGACTCCAATTGTTTGATATTTTGTTTTCGTCAGGGGTCACAGCCTGGGCCGAATTCACGGCGACTCGATAAGGTCGGATTTATCAACTTAATTTATTAAGATCCCACTCTTAATTACTACTTTTAACGATTTATAATGTAAGTTACAACGCTGTTGGCCAGAGATTTTCTGACTTCAAGACAGGTATGATTATCTATCAGTGGTAGAGCTTCAAGTTTTGCTAGTTATTTGTATTTCATACCTTCTGTGATTCATACTATTATCGAATATCATTGTTCTTCGTCAGTCAGTAGTGAAAATGGGAAAATTCTTCGAGTCCATTGAAGGACTAGATGAGACTAACGACTTGACTCTTCAATGGACTGAAGGAGTTTTCCTGTCACGGCTGAAACATTGGTTTCGACATTATCTATGAACTGTCATAAATTCGGCTCAGTGTTCTCGACTTTCGTATCACCTTCCAAATGGTCATAAAAATTCTGGAATCGCGATTTCCAGGCGTACAATCGCATGGCAGACACACCCAAAATCTTGTGCCTAAAAATCTGACTCCCCATGTGCCTCTCATCTATATATATTATTTTCAGTTTTCAGTTAACAGTGACCTTTAATACCTCGTTAATAATCGTTTAATAATAAAATATGACTCGGGTACTTGGGCCTCGGAAGTTCACGCGCACTGGTCTTAGGTGGCTTTCTTAGTTGCGCATTGATGCACATTATACACATTATTCCATCATGTTTCAGTCATTACACATTTAAACATTATCAGAGAAAAATTGATATCAAGAGGATTGAGCGAGCAACACGAGTACAGAGAGTATCATTCTTTCGTTGGTTAAATTTGTTCGCAGATATGAGAATGTCCTCGTCAATGTACGAGGTATTCAATTGGAATTCTAGTACCGATCCTTCTTTAACCCATGAAAAAAATAAAAGGGCCAGCCTATCGCTGCCACCCACCACTGACATCTTTGCCATCGATGATAAATCGGATTGTGATACTAGGCGTCCTACCGTACAACGCCCGGCCATCGGTGAGTGCTCGATTGAACGTAATCGAGGAGTTGTGCATCCCGGGAATCACAAGACTTGTCATACTCTAGGCATCAACAAGTTTTTTTTTTTTTCAATTGTGGAGTAGGATAATTGGTGGGGAATGACTCGGAATCTGAAAGAGATACTCACATTTTTTTCAGACTTTTTTTTATCAAAACAATCTAGACGAGATACTGAAAAATGGGAAGCTCGCATATGTATCTTAAAATCCGAAACTATTATTTTAAAAATCTTTCTTCATAACATCTTTGATAAATAATTCTGAACAACTACAAATCACTACATATCTCATTCTATTAATTATCATCTCGAAATCGTCACCAATTGTATATGAATTAATGAGCGAATGGCAAATTTCTTTGGAGAATAAGGCAAATTTGATACAAATATTTGTTAATCTCTCAATTCACTCAACGAAGAATTCATTTACAAAAATGTGAGACATCTCTCTTAAACTCCGAGATATTGATCACCAATTGTGCTCTCGCCACTTCACGACTGACCTTATTCATCAACAAATTTCCAACGATCGTTTTTGTTATTTTCTTAATTTCATCACGAGCAGGGCGGAATGACTTGTCGAATGGCTGTATAAAATTCTCGTTATCATTTTTTCACACTCATTACGTATGTTGCATACAAAATGTTGTTACACAACATCGCATGTATCATCGCTACTGTCAGCTGTTACTCGAGTGTACACGAAGAAAACTCGCAAATCATAACATGATTTTTGGGTTTTTTTTGTCATTCCCTCACGTTTCATGTTTATTTTTGTTCGTTGGTACTGCAAACGAGTTTGCCTGCTTGTGCATGCCAAAGAAGTTTGTCCTCTTGTCTCTCAAGCACTGGAAAACTTGCACACAATTCCACGTGGCTTTGTCATGAGGACAATGAGAACATTACATCGAACTTTGCCACAACAGTATTTGTACCTGTCTAATCCTCATACCCTGGAAAACAACTGTCAAAGACTCTGTCTTGTTAGTTAACTAATAAATGTTTGATGTTCACGGTTAATGTTACGAGATTTAGACGTTTTATTTGGTCGCTGGAGAGCCTTTTAAATCCTGTTCCAGGCAAACCCATGCAATCGTCACTGCACTGGCTGTAGATGTTGTCTATATTCAAGGATACAAATTTTCAGGTGATGATAATGATGGAACACCGGATACCCCAAGCTCAGTATATCTTCGCGTTAATCGACGACGTACCGATCTGATGCCGACGATACCGTCGCCCCGCGATGGACCCTTGTCATCCCGTAGCTCAAGTGCTAAGGCATTCACACGTTCCCCAGGTAGGACTTACTCAATGTCGAGACTGGATCAGCTTTCACAGCCACGGAAGCCACGCATTAATGAGCTGAGCACTCTTAATGAGCAACAGCAGCGTCATAATGGGGGACAGAATTTGGGCGCAAGCAGCATGAGTCGAAGCATGTCGCACTTGGCTGCGCCCGGTTCTTCAAAAATCCTCAAAAGAACCGATAATTCTCGTAGCATGGGCACTTTACCCGGTGCTGTACCATTACTTAGGCAGACTAGGGCTGAGAAATTGAGGCGAAAGGCGAGAGAACAGCTGATTCAGCAGCAGCAGCAGCAGCAGCAGCAGCAGCAGCAAGGTAAGAGCACGGTTTTGTGAGCTCAACTCTTCCATCCAGTATCTTCATGGCTTTCCAATTCTCGAAAAAATGTCTTCTAGTGCATTCACGTACGAATAAAGTCGTACAGAGATGTTGAATATTCCGTAGGGAATCCTGATAATCCTTCATTTTTAATAGATTTTTTATAATAATTTCATTTTGGATAGACGACCGCCGAATAGAACATTTCAGGTAGAACATCTCTATACGATTTTTCAAAATATTTTATACGTGCTCTGCGTTGGACGATGTCATTCTGTTGATGTACATTGCTTCTCATATATTATGCCGTTGATTTTTAATCGCTAATTGTATATATTTAAATCGTACTGAGGAGTTGGGTACGCAAGTACTTAGGCATGAGTTTTATTAGAACGCGAGTGAGCTGGTATTAAGCAATGATTAAAAGGAAATTTAGTGGGGAAGGGATGTGAATTTTTTAATTAAGCTTTTTAATGAAACTCGGTGGTTCTAGCGAAGGCAGAAATTTTTTTTTACTTTAGAAAACTTCCTTTGGAAAGGTTCAATTGATTTTTTGGTATCAAATTAAATTTTCATTAGTTGGAGAATTCCGAGCGGAAATATCAGGAAATCCATAATTTCCAGTATTTGAAAATATAAGATAGAATAAAATCAAAATTAAATATTAAATAAATTTAACTCATTTATCAATAAAAACATGCATGACAATTTTGTGGCTCTCAGTTAAAATAATAAATGACTAAAATCCCAGGGGTTTGGAGAAAATAATAAAAAATCTGCGAGAAAATAAATTTCCCAGAAATATAAAAAATTCTAAAATAAAATTAATTCACCTTCAACTACTCGATTAATTTGTAGAATAACAATTTTTACCTTTTATCTTGATTATCTAATGTTTATTTGCACCGCTACCAATTAACCCAAACAAATAATTAGTTCTTCTTAACACTGAATGTCTCGTCAATCATTGATTAACAAAGCTCACTTCGCTATCAATATCTACTACCCACGACGAAGCTTTCCAAAGGGACCAG
Organism: Psyttalia lounsburyi; assembly: GCA_030522865.1. Lineage (NCBI taxonomy): Eukaryota > Metazoa > Arthropoda > Insecta > Hymenoptera > Braconidae > Psyttalia > Psyttalia lounsburyi. The sequence goes on along the minus strand of JAPYZN010000449.1, from coordinate 4,603 downwards.
GTGGAGGTGATCACGGTAAATAACTCCAAACTACTCGGTAAGGTCACCACAATTTACTACTTAATAAAATCCCCCAAACAAATTATATAGACTTGTATTTTAATGTGCAATTCCCCGAGACCGCCCCTCCTTTAATTCTCTTTCTTTAAAAAAAAAAAATACCTACAAGTTATATAATTTTCAATTACCTCTTTTGATTTTGCAAATTAATTCTCCGACAACCAACACAATCGTACAGCACCCGACAACTGGTGATGGATTTTTTTTTTTCGACAAATAAAGAACACAAAAACTTTCACGTAAAAGCGAAATTTAGAGATTTAGAAATCAAGTTGAATGATCTGTTAAATGGCGTATGTAACACTAAAGATATTGTTAAAGGGTGGCTCGAATTGCGTAAAGTCTTTTTTGTTAAAAAAAATTAACACCAGATCTCACATGATCTTCCCTTCGGAATCCGAATTTCAGATCAAAATTTTTAACCGCACAAAATTAGAGATTATTTTTTTATTATTATTTAAATTAGAGATTGTTGATTGTTGTTGTCAATAAACTGGTCAGATAACATTTGGTGACTGACAACAAGTTTCTGGGACAAAAAATTTCACGTGAAAATAGTATTAAAAAAAAGTAATTTAGAATTTTCTCCAGGACCCTCCCAATTACGTGCCGGGTACTCTTCCAACTGACTCACCCGTAACTCCGGAATCCTCTCTCCCGAAATTCGTACCCACCATCAGAATTTTTTATTTCCATTGATAAATTATTGCCTTGAGGCGAGCCTCCCCTTAAAAAATCTTAAAAATTACCTTAAAAGCCTTGAAAGAAGAAAAAATATGCCTCCTTACCGTGAAATTCCATTGAACTGGATGCATAGGTGTACGTAGTGGTGAGGTGACGCCGAACAGTCCATCGAGACCGCACAGCTCCATGAGTCAACAGAGTGGAAGCAGTGTAGCCAGCAGTAGCGTCAATCTGCGTCCACGAACATCAACTCCGCGACGTCCGCGACCAGCTTCTATTGCCGGAACGGGTGTTACAGTCACAGAGAAAAACAGTGAGCATGGATAAATTTTTAAACAAAGAACATGACTAATTCCTGCAGACTAAGTAAACAAAAATGACAGATGATATATTGAAATAGGGTGGCTAACATTTTTCAAAATAATAGTAACAATAATCCATTTCTAAAAGAATATCAATAACAATGGGAAAAAAATAAATAACTCGTTCCAATTTAATTTTTCAATCAGTCATTTGGCGAGAGTGCAGGATCGAAATAGTCCGACAATTATTAATTTACGGTGGTTAGACGACTATTGTTAGATAATAAATAATAAATTCGATTGAATAATGAAAAACTCATTATTCCACTGCAGAACAGATTACCGGAACTCTACACTTCAGATTAGTTATCATCAAGGCTTTTTATCACAACAACTCTTTGTTTTTATTATTTATGCTCAAGCTTTGCTACATTTTTATTATTCATTTTACTCCAGTTTAATTTCTTTATTTTTTCCAACAAATTTGGTTTTTTCTATTGCACATGTAAATACAAATTGCCTAAAATCCTGACTTCTTAATTGTGAATATTCCATGATGAATACTGAATAATTTCACGCCGACGAAAAAATTTAATAGAGAAGTTATTGAATTTGTAGGGGTAAGAGAAAAATATTGTCTTTAGAAAAAATCCGGATAATTTTGTGAAAAGCCAATGGTATACCCGAATAAATTCTATTAATGTTTCTATTAATTATTTTTCGTATGTGCATTATAATTTAACATTTCAAGAACTCAGCCGAAGTGAAGAATCAGTTGAACGATAATGAACCCCTAAAATGACCACATTAAAATAAAATTGTAGACTTGGGTGAAGTAAAGGCTACGACGAAGGACTCAAAGCCGCCACTGCCAAAGGTTCACACAACTCCAAAGAAGCCCTCGACACCGCGAACAAGCACCGAGGCCCCCAGGAAGCCCAGCGACAGATTGATAAAGAGTGCAAAAGCCTCGCCCCGTGTCACACCCAAGGCAACGCCACTGCAGAGTCCAGGTACCGAGCAGGCGCCCCTAATACGTCAGGACACAACTGAGATAATAAAGAATGACAGTAAAGAAGTGAGGGAAATTAAAGTTGAGGAGAAGCAGGAGGAGAAGAGGGATCAGGGTAGTGAGAAATGTGAGGATAGCGTTGAGACTAATAATTCGACTGTCGAGAGTGTCTCGACGCTCGAGACAATTCCAGTGGCTCAGCCCATTCAGGAAGTCCCTCCGACACCGCCCAAAGAGGAAATTACGGAGAAGAAAGCGTCTCCAGAGCCTGAGGCCAAAACCGAAGGCGATATCGAGGAGATTGTTGACATGTCTGCTTCGATGATTGCTAAGATCAGAATTACTACTGAGGAGGAGGCCAAGGCGGCCCTGGCCGAACGCAGGAGACTTGCACGTGAACAGGCGGAAAGAGAGGCCGAACTCGAACGACAACGTTTGGTAAGTTTTATCTTCATTTTTACACTTAAGGCCCCCATTTATTACGAGGGTTTATTCATTACCAAACATGTTGGCACAATGATTTACGATTACACATGATTTCAAATGGAGAGGAGAGACAAAAAATGTCATCAGATCTTTTTTTGCTCCGTTAGCCTTGACATGAGAAAATCCAGCGAAAATTTCCCGATTTTTCCCAGATTCAAAGCCGCAGCGCCTCTCTCATAATTAATTTATTTCTCAGGAAGAGGAGGCACGTCTTGAAATGGAGAGACAACGCGCCGAGGATGAGGAACAACGTCGTCTAGAGGAAGAAACCCTGCGTTTGGCGAACGAAGCTCGCGAGGCTGAGGAGCAGAGGCTGCAGCTGGCAATCGAGGATGCTAAACGTCGCGAGGAGGAGGACCGAAAACGACGCGAGGAGGAGGCACGACAAAAACTCGAGAAAGAGGAGGCCGAGCGCAAAGCGAGAGAGGAAGCCGAGAAGTACGTACTCACCAATCATGTTGAATTTAATCTGTTTATTCTAGTGATGCTAATGGGCCTTTTATTCTTGACTTTTTTCAGACAACGGCTGGAGATGGTTGAGCGACTGAAAAAGGAGGAGGAGGAGCGCATTGCTAGACGTAAACGAGTTGAGGCTATTATGAAACGCACTCGGGGTGGAAATAATCAGGCTAATACGCCAACAAAGGTAAATTTATTACACCTATTATTAAATTATTTTTTCAATCCATTTGCATTTTTTTTAACGTATTTTGATAGAGATTTTTCTATTGTCAAAGTTTTTTTAAAAACTCCTGCCTCTCATGCCACTTTTTGCATATCAATGTATTAAAAAATTTTGTCAATTTACTTTTTTTCCGTTAGGATTACTTGTTTTTGTTTTTTATTATATATATTTTTATTTTAGGGTGATAACGGAGACGGTGACAAGTCAAAAGACGACAGTCCCAGTGATGAGTGTAAACCAATGCCAGGAAACAAAAGCGAGGATGTTATGACGACGAGTCTGATCTCCGAAGCAACTCAACAATTAATTAACGCTGAGCAGCAGGATAATCATCCTGAAAATAACAGTCCTGCAGACATTGTGCGTAACGGTACAACGCATAGCAATGGCATTAACGATATCAATAAATCACTTCTTGAGAATAATCAGAGCAATGTCGAGGGCGAATTGAATGGACATCACACGAATCATGGAAATGGCATCAACAGTCAGATCACACTGGACAATGCAACCGTGTAAGTATGAACAATCAAGGGAGAGAGTGGCTAAACGAAAATGAAAAATTGAAAATATCGTTTTTATTTTTGATGTTGCGGAGATACGATGAACGCATGATTTTTTGTTTCAACATGATTATGATAAAAATATGATAAGAAAATATCGCAATATCTATTCATTTTTTTTTTTTCGATAAATGACTGATAATATTTATTTTATTTTTAATCATGTAGAAATATCAACTTTTTAAAAAATACGTTCGTGATGAAAATACGATAAATATGAATAATAATTATCAAAAATACTGTTTTCATTTAAAATCACGGAGCACATGATTTTTTTAAACATGATCATGATTTTTAAAAACCAGATAAATATTGAATTCATTATATGTACTACTATAAAATTCAGCCAATTACTCGCGAATGTCGTTATTAAAATTTTCATCAGTCAAATATTAGCAAATGCGGCTGTCGTACAGTTAATTACGGTGTCAACCTTTGAATTGCTGATTAATTATCCATGCGCACTTGGAATTAAATACAATTGATTCACGATTAAAGTTGATTTACTGAGAGTGCTTGAAGAGTAGAATAATTTCGATAATCGAAATTGTATTCGTCTGCTTGATCGACACATAACGATGTACGCTATTTATTTATTAAACTATGAATAACTATAAAAAAAACACATACTGCCTGATAAGAAGTGTTGCCCAGTGACATTCTCACTGTTATGTTCTGTACATTGCAAAAGTAGTCAGAGTAAATATCTGGATGAACGAAAATAATATCATTATAAAGTCTGCGAATTGACTGCTGTACGCATTAACTGAGGGATAATAATTGTTGATTAAGGGGGGGGGGGGGGGGGGGG
>JAPYZN010000448.1:0-29754 GCA_030522865.1 Psyttalia lounsburyi | reverse complement strand
TTTTTTCGTTTTCAGGGATTGAAATCCCCACGAAAAAGCTACCTTTTCATCCCCGCGCACCCCCCCTGTTACAGTACCGACCGAACATCCTTAATCAAACCAATTGCTATTCTTGGAAGTGATGTTCATTTGTTGAATATCTCGAAGAATAATTTCCATGAGTTCATTCGCAAGCCTATTACCAATAAAATTGATGGCAATGAAAAAATGATTGACAGTCCAAAGGGAGTTCCACCCATGGCGACAATCCTTGCTTCTTTTACATTTGTTAGAACAAAGTTGAGATTGTAATCTTTAATCAAATTGAAAATGCTGCAATTTGCTGCAGGTTAAATCCAGATTGTTGAAATGTACTTTTATCAACATCTCAAATCATCGTTAAATTGACCAAAAAATTATGATGAAATCGCTAATCGCTATTTCTCCTTTTTTGTAACATTTCCGAATTGGTAAATTATATGGAACTGTTGAGCTACTTTAATCAATGATCTTCACATTCTGTTCAGGGCTGGAAGAATGAACGAATTGTCATGGAAGACACGCTGACAGGCAGTCGCATTATAACGATCGAGAAAACAGATCCAAAAACCTCTTGGAAGAAGGTTGAGGATGTCCTTGCTGTCGTTGACCGTGATTTGGGTCTAGCTGACATGGAATTGACAGACTATCATGACAAGAAAATTTATCTTTATATACGGAATAAAACTATTCTTGGGGTCCTCATAGCCGAACCTGTCAAGATTGCACATAAGATGATTGCAGAACTCGTCGAATTTGACTGCTGTTCGAATGAGGATAGTCCTGTCAAGTGTGGAGTGAACGTTATTTGGACAGCCATGAGCCATCGAAGACAACACATCGCCACTAAATTACTGGATGCCCTTAGGTACGTCAATATTTTTGCCTGCTGTATTTTTCAATTTTATTCCCCAAGTGGAATAAAAGTGGAGTGGAATTTTGTAATTTCAGAAATAAAGTCTCCAAATTTCTTTTGCTTAATGTTTTATCATCACCAGAAGATGCGTCATAAGCTCTTGATCACATATTTCAAAATAACTATGGATGACCGTAGTTATTACAGTACCTCTAGCCTTTGACCAAGCTCCATTTTAGTTCAGATATTTTCATAACGAAATTTTAAAAAAATCAAATGAGATGCGGGTAAAAATCAATCAAATTATATTTTACCAGTGTTGAATATTGTTTCATGCATTTCTTGCTCACAATAAATAATGGGACTTGTTTACGCAACGGTCGATTATTTTCAATTGCATGTCAGAATTTTTGGTAATTTTTCATTTTTGGTAATTGCAATTGTTTATTACAATGGAAATCTTGATTTTTCCAATTAGAGAAGCTAAATCAACAATTTCCGAAAAATTGTGGCTAGTAAGAATCCTTCCATCGCTTTTTAAAAATTTTCTTTCTTCATACATTATAAAGTTAAATGAAGTTGTCAAGAGACTCGTCTCCATAGAACATGGCCGATTCAATTTTGTCGTGCAATCGCTCTATTCTCGACACAATTTGGTAGTTATCAGTTCCGATTCTCCAAATTAATGAATTAGTTTTCCAATACTTCAATCTCCAGATTATAATTTAAGTAATGTATTGTTTTTGTTGCAGAACTAATTACTTTTATGGATATATTTTAACCCTCGATGATATTGCCTTCTCGATGCCAACACCAACAGGAAAAATCTTCGCTGAAAAATACACGAAGACTCGCAATTTCAAAGTCTACAGCTAAATATTTTCTAAAAAGCTTTCTAATTCTCAGTGTCTTCTTATCTGAAGAAACACTGATGCCATTTTGATTCCAATGACTTTTATATCGCATTTCCCTTGTTTCCCTTTTTCTTTTCAATTTACGTTTGAATATTTATATTCTTTTTATGTCCATTATTCTCATCAATAAGACTTCATGTTCATTTTATGTAGTATTAATTTAGAAATAATTTAGGGGCCAATTGTAGACATGATTGTACTTAGTGTGTTCTTTATTTTTGTATGAAAAATGAATATATGAAATACAAACTCTTTGATAAACATTTGTGTACAATATATAACATTTTCATATTTTATATAGTATTATGATATAAGTCACAAAATATTATGTAGTAAGATAGCCACTTATCTTTCAAACTATGTTCTAATAAAGTGAGGAATATTAACCATTTCTTAATTTTTATTTGTTGCATTAATTAGCTACGTAGACTTAGGAACGAATAGTAATGGCTGAATAAAAAAAAATCATAAGTAATCAGTCTCTTTGACTTGTAAAACCAAAACGCCAGAAAAAAACATAGTTTCGTGTATTACACGCGTTAAATAATAGGAAAGACCATAAATTATGAACTTAGTATTCAAAACTGAAGATATTTACCTTCCACTAGTTAAAATAATAATTTACTCCTCAATTGAGATTTTGCATGAAAGTTTTCTGATAACTATCAGAGACGTTTTTGTCTTTGGCATAAATAATGAAAACTTTCTAACAATTTATCAACCATTTGCCTTCCAAAATAGTTATAACTTGTTCATGATTATATTTCTAAAGAAAAGGATACGCATCTGATAGTTTCAATTTATGTTTCGTATTACTTATCATTGCATCCAAGAAAAAATTTCATGGCAAATCGCAATTATAAAAATAAATAAATTATCAGAAGAGTTGAGACTCAACAGAATGGTTAACTCAAGTATTGAGAATATTTATCTTTCACTAATTAAAACAACAGTTAACAATAGTAAACAATAGTTTATTCTGCAATTGAGATTGCCTATGAAGTTTCTGATCTACATTCCTGAGAATTATTAGAGAAGAATTCCGCTTAGTCGTAAGTAATGAAAAATTCTCATCATGTTATCAACAATTTCCTGTCGAAAATGGCTGTAACTCTTTCATTAATATATTTCCAAAGAATATACATCTAAAATTCCAGATCCGATACTAGTTATAGAATTCAATCAAAAAATTCATGACGAAGCCCAATTATGCATAAATGAACTATAAAAAAATGTTAAGACTCAACTCCACCAGTTCAACCATTAACTCCTTTTTGTGCGAAGATAAAATATAATTTCGAATATGAAAAAAATGGTAAAAATTACCATTTATCTCGTCGTCCCCCTCCTCTCCCGCCCCCTCGTCCTCCCCCACCGCCACCCCCATAGCGCCCGCTACCTCCCCCATAAGATCTGGCCTCTCCTCTCTCCTCGTCCTTTCTCTTCCTCCAGGCTTCGTACCTGTCAGCCATACTATAGAGTTCCTCCGGTATCTCTTGACTGGCCTCTTCCAAGATAGCAATGAGCTCCCTAGCAAGTGCCCAGTCGCCCCTGGAAATCAAGCTTATGCTCTCCCCTGTTCTACCAGCACGTCCAGTCCTCCCGACCCTGTGGACGTATTCCTCGATATCCCTAGGGAAGTCATAGTTAAAGACGTGGGTAATGTCCTCAATGTCAATCCCTCGAGAGGCGACGTCGGTGGCAAGAAGAATCTTCACATCACCTGTTTTGCAATGAAACAAGAAGATGGAATGAATGCAGTGGTTCTTATATTGGAGATAATTAACGTATTCTACAAACTATGCATTGAGAGGAAAATACTTTGAACGAGGATGATACAAAACACTTGATATGAAAACTAGTCCTTTGTCGATCAAAATTATGAAAGCTCTTGATAACTAATTTAATTCTCAGCATCAGAGAACCCATGACTTCAGCAGTATGAGAAATAATGGGTCTCTTGTCCCTGAAAATGGTCAAGTGTCCTCATGACTAGAAATGAATGATGCCTTCATATACCTCTATGTAATTTGGTATATATTTTTGTATAGCCATCAGGATGTTGTTACCTTATATCTTGCAAAACCAGAACTCCCAGTTAAACTAAATTTGTACAAAAATGACAAACTCAGGGCTTCTTTTCAGAAGTGAAAAAACAAAAATTGCATTTGACAGTACATATCACAAAAATTGACGAGAGGAAAATGCTTGGAATGTTGGGAATTATTTTCGAATGTTCCCAGCGACATCCAAAACCCGTTGGCTTTAGTAAACTATAAAATAATTGCACAACAAATTAAATCAATTTTATATACCTGATTTTATGTCCTCAAGTGCTTGCTCTCGATCAATCTGATCACGTCCCCCATGGATACTCTGGGCATGTACCCCAGAGAGAGCGAGTTCACTCGACAAATCGTCAACTCGAGTCTTCCTCATGAAGAAAACAATTACTTTGTCGTCTCTGTTCATGTTCCCGAAGAACTCTTTCAGAATATCCGTTTTCTCCTCGTCCTTGCAGATGATGATGGTCTGTTTGACTGTGTGAGTGGCAGCGAGATCAAGGGATCCAACGCAGACTTGGATTGGATCACACATGTAGGATTGTGCGAGTCTGCGAACCCCCTGGGGCCAAGTTGCACTTGTCATCACTGTCTGACGATCTGGACGAACGTCCAGAAGAGTTTTGCGTATCTGAGGTTCGAATCCCATGTCCAGCATTCGGTCGGCCTCGTCCAGAACGAGATATGTTACCTCTTTAACGTTCAGAGAACCACATGCCACAAGATCGTTTAGTCTTCCTGGAGTTGCTATCACGATTTGAACACCTTTATCGACTTTCGCCATCTGCTCCTGACGTGATCCTCCACCATAAAGGCAAACAGCCTTGATACCTCTGTACTCATACTTGCCGACTTCCTTGCTGATCTGCAACAAGGAATAATGGAATTTTGTTATTAAGAATATTCACGCGTTTTTTGTAAATCTATCTTTCCAATATTTGATTGTTTTTTATTTTTTATTTTTGGTCTCATGAACTAACTTATGAAGTAAATTTGAGTGATGGGTAAGGAACACCCAAAAATTGAGAGATTGTTTTAAAATTGTTCTCGTTCGTATACCCTTTTCGATTTTTACTATTTGTTCCCATACCACCCTCCCAACCTCAGTACCGCATTCGCCGAGGGAGGAGGGAAAACCTCAGGTGAGGGAAAAACCTGCCCAAGTACAGTTGTCTCTTCGAGTCTACTGCTCAGCAGTGAAGCTGGGAGATTAGAGCACTACCAATTTTGACCGCCATCGCCGGGGGTTTAAACCAAGATCATTGGCAAATCTAGGACTCGACCACACGGCCGCTGGCGTGAGAATAATTTGGAGATTGTTAATTTAAAAAAATAATTTTTTTTTGTTTTCTGCAAAAATCCTATGTAAAAGCCCAGATAGACTAGGGAAAGGATTCGAACACGGGAATTTTTATAAACATTTCATTTAATACGCGCTCTTATGGCAACTCGGAAAAAATAAATAGCAAAAAAAGTAACCTTTGCTTAAAAAAAACTACTAAAAATATCTAAATCGGTAGGCTCGTCCGGATAATATTCTTGACCACCGTTGAGCTGATTTAAATTACAAAATTTCAGATTTTTCACATTCATTAAAATTATTTTTCGGTGGGAATCTATGAAAATTTTTCAACAGAAAAACATCATATCTCCACTTTCAATGGCATTTCACGTGCTTTCTAGGTAAACTAAGTTTCTGAAAGGCATGAATTGCAAATCTTCTATTCGGAAGCATTAATAGAAGTTAAAAATGAGCATATAAAAAATATTCTCGGGAAACACGAGCAGAACTTTTCCCGTAATTTACGACCTCAATCTCGTAAATGATGAATTTACAACGCAAACTACAAGACTGACGTAATTTAAATTTTTTAATTTTATTTTTGAGCACAAAATTATGCCATCTTTCTTAGATTCAGAGATATTGCCAGGGAACAATGTCACGTATTTTTTTTTAATGAACAAAATAGAATTCTTGTAATTTACGGCACCATCCTTAGTAGTTTATGATTTTTAATATGAAAAGTACATCAACAATGAAGTAATTTTAAATTAAAAATCATAATTTACATTTTTACAATCGTCATGTACGATCTAAATCAAGGAAATACAAGATTTAGATTGTAACTTACGAGATCAATCACGTAATTTGCGTTATTTTTCTTGTAAATGATGTGATTAATCTCGTAATTTAAGATTTTTCACTAACGTAAATTACGATTTCAAGATGAACAATTGTTTTCAAATCACGTGTTTCACGAGTATATTTTCGTGTAATACCTGCTGTGCCAATTCTCGCGTTGGAGCCATGATTAGAACATTAGGTCCTGCCCTCTCGTTCCGAGGAACTGGCTGTCCATCGATGTGAATCATAGCTGGAAGTAAAAAAGCAAGAGTTTTTCCAGTTCCAGTCTGGGCGATTCCAATCATGTCCTTGCCACCGAGGAGAATAGGCCAGGCCTGACACTGAATCGGACTAGGCTCTTCAAACCCCGCCTTCCTGATCTCATCAAGGACCTCGGGATAATTATGAAAAGCTTGATGGAACGATGTGATTGGATTGGGCACTTTAAATTCCTCGTTCTCGTTCTCGAAAACTCTCCGACACTCGATATTATTCCTGGTAGCGCGAATCTCAGCAATTTTCTCTTCAGTGAGATCTCGCACCTCTGGCAACTCCTCGTAGAAATTTTTTGTCATGGGTTTGAGGTTCTTCCAACGCTCCTTCTGGAATTTGTCGTGTTCCTCATTGGCTTTTGTCCAATCAAAATCTGCGAAGTCAATGGGATCAGGGTTATAGGCCGGGGCAGCTGCTTGAGAAGACTGATTTTCCACTTGACTTTCTACTTGATGAGAGGAGTCTTCGTAATTTGTATTTCGAGAAGATGTGTAGGAGGAATGAGACTGATCGCCTGTTAATTCTTCTATGAGAGCTTTTGCGCGATCCTGAGATTCCTTCGAACCTTTGATGTTCACTGCTACGTCGTCTCCTTGCGAAGCTTTATCGATCTGTTAAATTGAGAGAGGGGAAAAATCAATTGGTAATACATTAAAAAAATTTCATTTGAAGGATTTTAGGAACAAATTAATTGAGACTGGTTAGTACGGAACTCGCATGGAACTCGGTGTTTCTCGAATTTCCCTATCCATACATTCTTCTGAACCTCCTAACTAAACTAATTAAACAACAAAAAAAAGGGAAAAATATCAACTTTTTCAAATAACCAAGAGAGAGTCTCACCATTTTTTTGAGAAACCAAAATGTTTTAATCCAAATTCTTTTGCTACATTTTTTCATTTCCTCTTCCTTATTTGAAGAAGGAAGACGTCGACAAGATACGTCACGAATTTTTATTTGTCAATAACATTGATTTTTTAATTGACAGACATTACGTTATTCTGCATTCTATATGATTGATTTTGTGGAAAGTCATATCGAATACCCAAAAACAAATGTGTTGAGGAGGCTCGATGATTTTCACTATTAGTAAAAAAATGTAACTTCAAAGTCTACTGAGAAATGAACGCAATTTTACACTTTTTATATGTAGAAATATATGAATTCCCCCTATTTCGCAAATTTTCAATTAAAACGTAAACGGAGGGTATCAATTGCGCTGAAATTTTCAGTAATTAACAAATTAAGAATATTTATTACATTTTTGCTATTTTTGTCGCTACATAAATTTTTCATGAAAATATTGGACTCTCATATTCAATGGAATTTCTCTCTTCGCCAAAATATTGGACTTACCGAGATTCTGGCTCCACTCTCATCCTGCAGTTCTTTGATCTTGCATCCTCCGCGTCCAATGATCTTTCCCACCATCTGCTGAGGTACGTAGATCACCATGGCATCCTCGTTTCCACTCTTGTAGCTTTCATTTTCTCGGCGAGAGTTCTGTTCATTTCTCCGATTATACCCATCGTCCCTCCTATTACCATAGCCATCATCTTTCCTATTATTGTACCCACCCCCTCCGCGATTATTGTAGCCCTCGTCTCTTCTATTACCATAGCCATCATCTTTCCTATTATTGTACCCGCCCCCTCCGCGGTTATTGTATCCATCGTCCCTTCTATTACCATAGCCATCATCTTTCCTATTATTGTATCCACCCCCTCCGCGGTTATTGTATCCATCGTCCCGTCTGCCACTTCGTGCTGAATTTGTCCACTCACGTGTTTCAAAACTACGACTCTGATTGCGTGAGGAGTCATTGGCACTCATGGCAACCGGACTATCTTCCCATTCGTCGCCCATCCTGCAACAGAACCCCCAAAAATCATTGTATCAAAAAATAGTTGCTGACATAAATATGGCCCAATTGACGTTCGACCATTTTTTCAGTCATCATTCAATCCTCCTTTAATCAAACTCTCAGTAATAATTTATGAAGAAAAAAGGTTCTCTACTTCGCAGAACGAATGTAGATCCAACCAGAGAGATTTATTCGATAAAATTCCAGAACACTCGATGTTATGATTTTTTTTGTCGACGTGATGGAAACATAAGCAATACAGAGGAGAGGATTTACGAGCTGCCAATATCAAAGTTCTCCCCTTGTGAATTAGAAATTAATCAACGAGCATTCCGATATATCGAATAATTATATTTTATCCAAATGTCGGAAAATCTTCTTAAACCCATCGTTCCCGAATAACATCCAAGAATAATGTCGAATGACGTAACGTCGTAGGATGTTACGATAAATAAAATGACATAAACCAAATCCTAACGAATTTATTTGGTGACCTTCGTTGTTGTGGTTTTTTTCAATGAGCCCGTTGGGATCAAGAACTATGGCAGTTGACAAGAAGTTTGCAGTGCTAAAGTTATCTTTCTTTTGGTATGCTAGACAGTAACTCGCGGAAGGTTGCCATGCGATTTGGAGAATTACTTCCCCTGACAATGGTGGCGGAATCCTCCTTGGATCAAACCCTCGTCGCAAATCTAAAAGAGCAATCTCAAATGAAATAACTTGAAATGAGTTTAGGCCCCGAAAGAAAAAATGTGTAACGTCAACATTGCCGTGACTAACTACACATTAAATAATTATCAAATTATGACCCGAGGAAGATTAGGTTTGCTCACCATTTCTTAATTACTTTTATTTTTTAATCACTTTTTGATACATAGTCATGATGATACCGAGGTAATGCACGGAAGGTATTACACCTGCTCCTTAAGATGAACGTAAGGAACCAGACTAAATCTAGAAAAATTCATGTATAAAAAAGGAACGAATATGTGTCCAACAATGAGATTTTTCTGATACAAATTTTGACGCGTCGTTATTACAATTTTATCAACGACCTGATTTAGACCAAAAATAATCGACGACCACTGGCGAGAGTTTTTTGGATCCTTCAGTTATCAGCCTCTCTTCTTCCAGATTATGTATTAATTCTTTATCATTTGCATACAAAATGAAGAATTACTTTCTCCTCAAAACACTAGTGAATCCACCTTACATTGGTCCTCCCCCCAGTAAAATGCAAGAACAATCTCGAATTAAACATCATCAAAGGAATTTGAGACAAATCAAATGAATAGATCAAATCGATAAAAATTCATAGACAAAAAAATGACTGGAGAATCAACAGAATGATTCAGGTGTTAAAATTTTAGGAACAACATTTTTACTATTTTTCCAAAGACCCTTGGGACAAAGGGAAAGAAGCAAATAACATCGACAACAGGTTGCTGGCGTTAGAGTAAGTTGCAATTCTCAACTATCCCAGGTTAGAAATGGATCCCCGAGCATTTTCATGCAAATCTACGAATTCCGGGAGCTTCGTCTTACACGAGTCGTCCATCCATAGATTAAAAAAATAATCACAAATTGAAAAACTCAAAAGGATTTCAAGACAAATAGAATTGATAGATCTAATGGAAAATAATTTCTTGACATAGCAACACCGAATATTCATATAAAGAAGGCGATTTACCTGACGAAAATTGGGAGCCCTCGCTTGTTATGATTTTTTTAATCTGATCGGACAAAGGAGAAATGGCTACTGATCAAATTCGCGGGAATCCCCCTACCGGTGGCTTTATACGGTAACGTGGGAAAGAACTACGTGCTGAAGAAAAGGTGGAAAATGGGGGAGGGGGGCTCGTTCATGCTTCCCCGACGGCATATAATTTGCAAACAGTCAGGTAGAACTTACATACAGTTGTACTCGTGTACAGTCGTTCCAGCTGAATTTTTGGCAAATTTATTACCAGCTGAGAATATGTAGAGCCACAGAAGTACAAAAGCGAAACCCTCCTTCCTTCAACTCCCTTCTATACTGGTGACGGTATGAGAATGGCCACAGGATTGATTAGTGGGGGACAAAGGCTCCTGCATCAACTTGAAAGAGTAGGGGTACTCATTCAGCACCATTCTCATATTATCACCAGTATAGCCGAATGCTTCCGAAGATATGCGATCTCTCCACTGCTGCCACACCATTTTCATCCCGTCACCCCCGAGGACATCAACACTTGACCCTGAACATCGTCCCAAGAACTGGGAGGGGGCCATCTAACGGAATCTCCTGGCAATCAAGCCCATGAAAACATCTTCCCAGCAGCTTCGTCGGCAGTTGATCGTGATAGTTCAAGTCTTTCCACTGAATTGCGAACATTACGAGTTACCTTTTATGGTAATCCAGTCAAAACGACATAAAAAAATAAAAATAATAAAACATTGCTCTTGGAACGGTTACTGTAATGTACCAGTGAAGTGGACTATCACCCCGTGAATAACCGACAAAAAGTAAGAAATTGCAAGGAATTGTGCCCAACAAGATCATTAATTATCTCCTCCCCGCCGGGTGACAAACGAGAAAGTGATGTGGGATGATTTCGGGGTGCGCAAAGTCATAAAATAAGAATAACGATGACGACATCTCTCTCTTCAACAATTTATCACAAATATATCGAACTCCTTTAGTGCATCATTCACTCGGCTCTGATTCGTGTCAAGCATAATCGACTTTTGCCCATTGTCATCGTATCGAGCCATTAATGGACACAGGTTTTTTTGTGTGATTGTTGAAACGAAACTTAGAAGGGTGTTGAGTAACACCGAGAGCGCGTCGAAAGGAAGCGTGGGTGAGCTGGTTTTCGACCGCACCTAAAGTGCACCTCAATTTTGACGTCATTTTTTTTAGGAAATTAATCGTCATAGGATTAGCCTCGTACGACTTGTCTCGGAATCGGTGCGGTAACTATTTTAGTACTTTTTTCGGGTATTGTTTTCGTTGTTATCGGTTGACATTTCGTTTCCTTTGTTTACTTCATTGAGAATCAACACAATCTGGTTGAGCTAAATAGTAGCGGCTTAATTAGCTGATTATTTTTTTATTTATCATCCTCGGACACTTTTCTCCTTCTCGTTCCCTCTGGATAAATGTGAGCGGGGTAGATGGAATTATTTACGGCTTGCCTTCAAAGAATAGTTTTTTGGAGGAAAAAAAATGTCTTGAAAGGATGAAGTGAACATCTTCTGATCTTATCCACGTGTTCCGATTTATTTTACGTTTCAATTTTCTTTCTCGTAAAATTAATTGATTTAATTAAAAATGAATAATTATCAGTGTTCTTAGTACAAATCTTACTGAACGTTAAGACATGAATAGGCAACAAGAATTTTGTTTTATATTTTTTACATTTGAGAATGCAGTTTTCATTTGTTTATTCCCAGAAAGAAACTGAGAAGTTTAAGGGAGAAAAGTATCTTGTGAGATAAGCGGCCAAATTTCCCTGATAAAACATCAGTGTGTTCTCTGTATGAAAATACCTAGTATCCGTGAGGTGTAAGTAACGTTGAATCAACGGTTGCCAAGAAAACTGAGTCAGTGACTTAATAATAGCGAGGAGAGTCAATAGCAGCGGCTCCGGTGACTCCTGAATATCTTTTATACGCGGAGCGTGTCCCCAATTTTGATTGCAATGAGAGACAAACAATATTTTTAGATAATGAGGCCCTTCAATTAGTGTTATTCCTCTTCCCGAAAGGAAATAATCGTGTGATTTTCAGGGATGATGGGCAGCTTATCGTTCACCCTGACCATATTCCTGGCGATATGGGTCGCTGGGGTGACAGGGGATTACTCCAATTCGGAGACGTCAGGATCAAATCCGTGCTTTAGTAAATTGAAATGCCACGAGTGCATACGAACGTCAACTTGTGCTTGGTGTGCACAACCGGTGAGTAATGTTTTATTTTTGAATATACAAGTTGAGAATTGGAGAATTTCGCTTATCAAGCTTATCAACGTTTATCGACCATTCCAGTATTACTAAGCATTCCTTGTGATTTATGGAACCGATCAAATAAATGATTGAGGATGTTTATCCGAATGTATTTGAGCACGAAGTATTAATTTAAGAAATTAATTAAGCTATTAATGGTACGATATAAATTAACAAAAACCTAGCTATTTATTTTCGATTTCAAGACATCTTAAAAATTTAATTGTACAGAAGAAGAAGGCACGTGATTCTCCAATTTAACTACACTTCTGAACACTCGATTATGAATGACTGTTTAACCCTCCCTTCTCGATAGAATTTCGCAGAGAATCGCTGTTTCCGTCCGAACCAGAATCCGAAAATACTGGAGGCCTGCTCCGAAGAGTTTACGATAAACCCCGACAACGTCTTTAGCATGATTCGCTATAAGAATCTCACAAAAGGAGGATTCATAGCTGGTTTGTCTGGAGGTTCGATGAGCGGTGGTTCCATATCAGAATCGAGCTCCTCCTGGTCCTCATCCTCCTCTTCTTCCTCCTCCGCCTCTTCATCCTCATCCTCCTCTTCCTCCTCAAAGCAAGAGGCAGTTCAGCTCTGGCCTCAGGAAGTAAATCTGAAACTCCGAATAAACGAGGCCTATAGAATGACCTTCTCCTACTCGCAAGCCGAGGATTACCCAGTGGATCTCTACTATCTTATGGATCTCTCCAAATCCATGGAGGACGACCAGAAGAAGCTCTCGGCCCTGGGTCAACTGCTGGTCTCCGAGATGAGCAAAATCACAAGCAATTTCCGCCTGGGTTTCGGTAGCTTCGTTGACAAAGTTGTTATGCCCTACGTGAATACCATGCCCAAGTCTTTGATCGCCCCTTGTAAGGATTGCGCAGCCCCTTACGGCTACAGAAACGTGATGACTCTATCCACGGACACAAGTGCCTTCGCAAGTCTTGTGAGCAATGCCGAGGTCTCAGGAAACCTTGACGCCCCAGAGGGTGGTTTCGATGCGATAATGCAGGCGATCGTCTGCAGACGAGAGATCGGTTGGCGAGAAAAAGCCAGACGGCTTTTGGTCTTCTCAACTGATGCTGGATTCCACTATGCAGGGGACGGAAAGCTCGGAGGGATCATCAAGCCCAATGATGGTGAGTGCCATCTGGACAGAACCGGCCTGTACACCCACTCGTCCGTACAAGACTACCCCAGTATTTCCCAGATAAATCTCAAGGTCAAACAGAACGCCATCAACATAATCTGGGCAGTGACCGAAGAGCAAATAGGAATCTACAAGCGACTGACAAAACACGTTGAAGGATCCTTTGCCGGCAAACTCCTCAATGACTCCAGCAATATTGTCTCCCTTATCCGCGAGCAGTACGACAAAATCTCGAGCTCCGTTGAGATGAAGGACACAGCGAGCAGCATGATAAAGGTCCGATATTACTCGAAATGCCTGGGAGGGCCCGAGATTGAAACTTCCAAATGCGATGGCTTGAAAGTGGGAAATGTCGTACACTTCACAGCAGTCATAGAAGTAGTAGCTTGCCCAGCGAACAAAACTCAGTGGAAGCAGACGTTTGAGATCTACCCAGTGGGGATCAACGAAACCTTGACGGTCAACCTGGAGATGATCTGCGACTGCGAGTGTGAGCACTCAGGGGCAATGTATCAGCCAAGATCCTCAGCTTGCAATGGAAGGGGAACTCTGGCCTGTGGCATCTGCGACTGCGACGATGGGGTCTTTGGAAATGCCTGCCAATGCTCCAAACTCGATAATACTCCTCACTACGTTAATGAGACGAATGCCTGTAGGCCAGATGACTCTAAGCCCGATTGTTCTGGCAGAGGTGACTGCGAGTGTGGCCAGTGTATTTGCCACAGGCGAGGGGACTCCGGAGAGGTATTCTCCGGCCGCTACTGTGAGTGCGATAATTTCTCCTGCGAGAGGAACAAGGGAATTCTGTGCTCTGGCCATGGAAGGTGCGAGTGCGGTAATTGCGCCTGTGATCCTGGCTGGGAGGGGGACAGCTGCAGCTGCAAGACCTCTAAAGAAACGTGTATGGCACCCAATTCTGGAAAATACTGCTCAGATCATGGGGACTGTATATGCGGCGAGTGCAAGTGTCATCAGGAGGGGGACATCAGGTACTCGGGGAAGTACTGTAATAAATGCCCCTCTTGTGCCAGTCTCTGCGAGGAACTGAGACCCTGCGTTCAATGCGTAGTACATGAGACTGGAAATATGACGAAGGAGGAGTGCTACACTGTGTGTAATGTCACCAAGAATTACAAAAATATTTACGGTGTGGAGACGGTTCAGATTGATATTGATAAAGACGAGGAGGCCTGTATGTTTATCGATGAACACGACTGCAAGAACCATTTCAAGTATTATTATAATGAGGAAAATTGCTTGATCATCGAGGCGCAGAAGGAGAGGGAGTGTCCTCCCACGATTTTTGTACCGGGAATTATTCTAGGGGTCATTGCTGCTATCGTTCTCATTGGGCTGGCCTTCTTGCTTCTATGGAAAATGGTCACGACTATTCATGATAGGCGGGAATTTGCCAAGTTTGAGAAGGAGAGGATGATGGCAAAGTGGGATACGGTGGGTAGAATATTTATTTTGCTTAATGTTTATGTTTTAGTAGAATTGGTTGCCCCGTTGCACCAAAAAATTGTTAACAAATGATCTAAGAATTTCTTTTACACCCTCTTTCACATATAGTATTTTTCGATACCTGTGAAAAAAAGCAGTCTCCAACTTGTGTGATTATAACCCTCGCCTCTGGCTCGGGTTTTAATGCTCACGCTCGTTGAAAACTACTTTTTTTCATATATATCGAACAATATTTTTCTCGCCTTCGGCTCGGAAGGCAATTTTGCACGTGGGAGACGATGATCTGTTTTCCAAGACTCGGGCATGAAATGTACTATTACGACAGTAGTGAAAAAAAAAGGACACATTTTTTCATGCTTCGCTCGACGATTAGTGAAAAAAAGGGCACTTTTTTTTCGCCTGAGTCATAAAGTCAATTATTGCATTTGTCTTAAAAATGATCCATCATTTTCTAATGGGTGTTAAAACATTTTTCGTGTGCCTTTCGGTTTGATAAAATAACGATTTTCACATAAGACCCTGGATAAAATTCGGGGTTTTGAAGATTGATGTTCCGAATACTTAAACCAGTTATTACATTGATTCCGGCGATTCTTTGTCATTAAGAAAATTGTGAGGCTCTAGAACTACTGAAATAATAATTATTTGTCTCTCTGTAGGGTGAGAATCCGATCTACAAGCAAGCCACCTCAACATTCAAGAATCCGACCTACGCTGGCAAATGAAGAGAGAGGAATTAATGTATTAAAAGGATGGAACATTGAAACAAAGAAAAAAATAATTGGAATTGTCCAATTCGAGTGAAAAATGTTTAACTGTGTGACGAGTCTCTTAGACAACTGTTAGTCGTATTTTACGAGAAAACGAAACAAAAATACTATTTAAATGTTACATTGATTAATCTAACTAACGTAATAACTAGGGATAAATGTTTTATTTTTACGTTAATATACTGCCATACTACTTAGACTATACCTAAGTATAGGGGATAGGAGAAGAAGAAGTGGAGAAACTATTGGTTTCTACGTCAGGGCACAGAATCTTTGGTTCTCACTTAAATATTAGTAATTTAATCTCTATTAATTGTTAAGACATTTACTCGATTATTTTGTGCCGTGATTTTTCTTCTCTTTTTATTGAACATAAAGTGCCTTCGATGATACTAGGTAATTGTAAATCATATTTAGTTTTTTTAGATGAATTATTGGGCACGTGAATTGAAAGCAATTGCCAATAGCTAATGAAAGGAGTACAACTGCATTTTTTTTCTTGTATTCATCAGCAATGTATTTAAAAATTTGACTGATTAATCACGAATAACTGTGCAATCCAAATTATATCTTCCGAAATAATGTAACCTAGAATTAACTCTCATGCATCTTCCAAAATCATTGTCATTATTTAGAATTAATTCTATTTTTTAAACAGACAGACATAAAAAATGTGCATTTTGTGACATTTTAATTTTATACTTTACACATTTTTAACTACTTGTCATGTGTTTTTTTACGGAGCAAACAACGATGCATCAATGCCAATATCTGTCAATTTATGATATTTACAATTTGTAAATTCTAAATAAAAAAAACAACCTAGAGAATGCGACCGAAAATTCATTGCGTAATGTAGCGCGAGAATTGGGAGGAAACATCGTATGAACTTGTTCTGCAATCTGTTGCCGCAAGTCACGCAGGATTTGTTCTCTCAATTGAGATTACATGAAAAAAGATATTTATATTAAGAGAAAAATTATTCGCTATTTATTTGATCCAAATAAATTGATTTTTTCATTTCGAACTTGTTGGGACTTTATTTCGGCTTGAAGTTTTTTTACTTTTCCCTGAGGAGATAAAAGTTTTAATATTCAATTTTTTTTAATGTGATGAATGAGGAAAGTAGATTGAATTACGAACAACATACCAAATAGATAGTTTTTTTCAATTCTTTTATTGACATGGGAGATGTTACATGGACGTATGATGGAATGCACGTTATTAAAGATCGACATTACCTCGTCAACTAAGTTTCTACAAAAAAAGGAAAAAAAATCGTCTCAGACCTCTAACAACGCAGACTAAAATGGTCGCTTGAAATTTCTGCTGTATTATCCCTCTCATTTCAATGATTTTTCAATACAAAATGCTACAATCGCCACAGCGACGACTAATTGTTCCTCGTCTCGGTAGAAAACAACTGATAGTGTTAATCGGACTAATAAAAATGGTGCAATTGTTTTCTGTGTTTTTCGGAGAAGGAACACAATATCCTTTCCTTCTTATTCTATCCGTGTACATATTTTTAAGATCGTTACAAACATTCGTATCAACATTAATTAACAATTTGTCATGTTTCATTGTTTTTTAATTTGAATAATATTGAAACAAATGTCGATTCGAAGGGCTCAATGATCCATCGGTTACTTAACAAATACAACTGAGCATTTAAGCATTCAACAGATGACTGCTGGCATAAATTCATTAGTCTCTATGGCGACCAAAAAAAATTATCTACCTCGATGAAATAAAAAACATGTCAATTTGAAACACAATCAATGAACGTTAATGAATAATAAATCGAACCTAGGCAGTTTTCTCGACTATTTCATACAAAATATCCATTGAGTACCGTTTTACGATTGTTATTTTCACTGGTATAATACTCCAATAGTATTTATCTTCTTATTCATAATAAAATGCAGACATGAATAGCATTTAAGCCACTTCATTGTAAAAATTCATTCCCCCTCCTCAATAACTAATTAGCAATGATTTTCAAAATTTCTATCTCATAAATTTATTGTTCTGGACTTTGATTAACCGTTTGAAGAGTGATTTTTTTACAATGCAATAGCCGAGGGAAGCCTTAAAATTATAGAAAATAAACGGTCATAAGTCACTAAGGTCTCGAATTTAAATAAAAAATACTGGAAGTTTACGTGGAGGAGTAGCTGCTACTGATCAGCCACAAATCTAAATTGATAAAGGTGGTTTGGAGATGGGAATTGAATGGATAAACAGTTTTACTATTCTATACGTTTCGGTACGTTAGAAAAATATACGAAATAACTCGCCGATTGGTAAATATCTCAATAACTTCATCACTATTCCCGTTCAATTAATTTTTTTCCAAAGCCCAACCCATCATTTTAATTTTCATTAGCATCTCCTATACACAAAAAGATAAATAAAAATAACTTCTTATTAGGAAGTTAAAAAAGGAAAACATCGCAACTCAACGTAACTCTATGTGTCTTTTGGTGCGAATCAATCATAGATACATATAATGCAATAATTCTAATATAATAGCTGCTCTTGTGTTGTCACTTTCTCTCGAAAATCTAACACTAACTCATATAATATATTCTATATATATTCAATGATTCAATATATTAAATAGTCCTTTATCGTTAATTAATCTAGTCTAATAATGGCGTGCCAAAGAAAATTGTTATCAAAAGTAAATATAAATAGTAAATTATAATAGATGTAAGCGTGTTCTCACAGAAAAAGCAACACCCAGCGACACTCAGTTTAACGAATGAATATTAATTTACCGTTGCTTTTCTCTTTCTCTGCTCTTTCAATATGAAAAGTCGTGTTATTCATTTTTATCGTGACAATTTTATGGAAAATTATTACGTCACGAATTGGCGGATCGAGCCAGCGATGTGTGCTTCAATCTCAATTTTACTGCAATAATTTAATGATTAATTTTCGAATTAGTGGGACACTTCATCGCTGTCGTCCTCATTCAGTTGATAATTTATACTCATTATCATAAATTCAATATCAATAGCAGTTAATAAAATCTTTAGTATATTCAATTTTTTTTTTCATATTTATATCGAGCACTTCAATAATGGTGACATTACTGATCATTTCGCCTCACCAAATATTTGAACAGAATAGAGGAAATAATTTAATTTCAGTCAAAGAGCCAAGCCAACTCATTTTTTTTAACTTTCATATTCAATAGGAAAAACGTAACGCGTGTTACCCTGTTTAAGCTAATTAATCTAGGCCGAATAATGACGAAAAAACGGTTGAAATAATTAATGAATAATCGCTCAGACTGAATAATTCATCTGAATGATGTTTATAATTTTAAGGCTTCGACAAAAGCATCTGGTGATGCAATAATATTTTCTAATACGATTTTAGCCCTCACAAATTGTTTTCCCTTTGTAAATAGCCCGCTAAGAAAAAACATCTAATGCGTTTGGGTTTTATAATGAACGAGAAACGAAAATTCTTCGGGGAGTAAATGGTGGATGGAATTCTCTTCTAGAATTGTTAATGAAAAATAAACAGTCAATAAACTGTTGTTTTTCGTTACACAAAATACTTGCTGAGTCGTTGATGAACGATATGTTGTGAGAATTTCGAGTTGACGATATTTTCGAGTCTTGTTATTTTTAACATTGTAAAATTATGAGATTTTGAAAATTTTCTTCAGTCAATTTGATGGCTCAGATGATGTATAAAACCCAAAACCCAAAAAATTCTAATTGGCAGTAAGAAGTGGACATTGCGCCCGGCGCAAAGTGTATTATATTATTTTTAATTAGCTGCATTATCGGCAGGCAAGAGTGTCCATTTATGGACATTATCGTTGAATATTCAACACACTGGGTTTTCAGTTCTCGTCGGAGTTAGACGTATGTGGCCATTGAGCCGGCCTGAAGAGATGGAGTTCCGTCGGGTCGATTCTTTGGTCCGTACTGCCCGATAAATGATCCATCTTCTGTGAAACGCCCTGTCAAGTGTATTATTTGACATTAGAATTGTTCATCATTTTGTAAAAAAATCAAGCACTATTTTATTGTTATTCTGTCCTTTATGGAGGGAATTTATTTAGGTATCGAAAAGCATTCTCTGATGAGAATGTATTACATGTAAAAAAATCAGATAATGATTCAATTCAATGATGACGTGAATAACGTAACAGTAGAATAGATTGGAACAAGTCTATTGAAAGAAAAAAAATTAATCATTTGCGGTATTTACCGACGGCAGTGGCCGTGCGGTTAGAGTGCTCGACTAGTATTCCAATGATCCGGGTTCGCTTTCCCTCACCGGCGGTTAAAATTTGGAAAAATTTGTAGCACTCTAATCTCACGATTCACTGCCGAGCGGTAGTCTCGTAAAAGGGACGACTGTAGCTGACCAAAGTTTTCCCCTCAGGATGAGGTTTTTCCTTGGCCCTTGGCGAATGCTGTACAGCGGGATTGGGGGTGGGAAGGGTAAATACGTAAAAGCCTGAGAGGGTATACGTGAGAGAACAAGAAATAATTTTTCATTTGAGGTATTTTTCTTCATTTTCATGATAAAAAAAGTTCTTATTTTCAAATTTCCTTCTCTTATTAGAAATAACGTTTCATTACACATGTTCATATTTCCATGTGTAGTGTGAATTCGCTAGGCTATTGTGTCAGATTTATATTGGATTTTCTATTAGTTTCTGGCGGTTTTTATGAACAATTTTCTGTTAAACATTTCAATAGAAATGCTCTTCTCGTTTGCTCTGCAACTGAATAGTTGACAGAAATCCAAACTTCAACGTGTTACGATTTTCACATTAAAAACTGAATCAATTACCTTATCACCTACCTCAAACCAACGTAGCAAATGCCTGAGAATTGGGCTCCGGCTTCTTCTGCCTCCCGTACTGACCAATGAATGATCCATCTTCGTTCATGCCCTCTGTTATATTATAACGTAACGAAAAACAAAAGAAAACATGAAGAAAAAACAATAATGAATGAATAAAGGATGAGATGATACCGACTAAAGTATAATTCACATAATAATCCTGACACAGCGAACTGAACAATAATGAACGGGGATGAGCATGAGTGTAAACCAAATATAGAAGGGTGAGATGTTATTGATGAGATCTAAAGTGTCTGGGGCCTCTGCACTAGTAAAAAAAAAAGAATACTACCCGAAAAAGCATGGAATTAAGATTAAATCGCATGGAGACTCACCAGTGTCCCCCTCGCCGTACTCAGCCATGGAGTCAGTGTCCGACTCAGGATGCTTTCCATCCTGATGCGACGATGACGCCACAGAGGCACGACCCCCTGCCGATTTCGTGTCCAGTGGCTGTGAATATTCATGGAATCCACCCTCGTCTGGATAGTCACCCCTTCCCGCCGCAAGTTCGCGTTCATGCACGGCATATTTCCCTCCACGATTGCGTTTTATCACGCATACAATAATCAGCACCATTAGGAGGAATGCTATGGCCAGCATCATGCCTTGAAAGTCGAGTTTATTGATTAAACCTCGGGCGAAAAGAGCATTGAGGATAATCTAGTCTCAGGAAATTGATTTTTTATGTTTTCATCAAGTTAAGGATCTTTATCCACGAATTACCTAATTGAAACCCATAAAGCCTAAAAAAAACAATGACTCACCAATAAACCATCCTGCGGTAGCAACATTCTCCTTAGGTTGAATGATAGGCCCCTCACTGCTGGTCTCCACCAGCTGCCACTTGCTGGGTGTCATGTATTTTCCATCAACCGCGACGACATTCATCTGATAGGTCTCTCCACTCCTCAGTCCCTTGATTTCAATTTCATTGCTCAAGTACTCGGGCTCAGTTCTATCCTCAACAGCTTGATTCGGTAGCTTGTAGTTAACGAAGAAGCTGCTACCAGGGTATCCACCCCTGTCCGGTAGCCATACAATCTTGACATTGGCCAGCCCATTCTCCTTGGGTATGGTCTCCCACCTAAAGGTGGGCACATCAGGCTCCATAGACTCCCTGGTGCTCTCCTCAACATAGAAATCGACCCCCTCCCCAGCATTGGTAGTCGCCCTGACATGCACCCTATACTTGGTCTCCTTCCTCAGTCCAGCAATCTTGGCAGAATCTGCTTCAGGATGCATGACTCTGGGCTCCCGTTCCACGAGCGGACCAACCTCAGTTCCATTAACGACTTCATAGTAAATCCTGTACCCAGTCAGTCGGCCATTGGGCTCAGCAGGCTTGGTCCACCTTAGTAACATTGCGCTGGAGCCCATGGGATAGGCGTCCAGACTCAAAACCGTTCCAGGGACTCCTTCGGGCGTATCAAAGCTCAGAGTTTCCGAAGGAGGTCCATTGAACCTCCCATTGAACACGAACATCCTCACATAGTTTTTGCTGAAAGGAACGAACTTGTCGATTGCAGCTCGAGTAATACCAGCCCCTTCTAAGGTAATCTCTCTCATACCATCCTCGCCGTCCCTCTCCGTCCACGTCTGCACCTTGTACCCCTTGAGCTCACCCCTGACAGACTCCAAAGGCACTCGTGACCAAGATAATACAGCGGTCGTGCTCGACCTTACCTCTTCCACCGTGAAATTACTAGGCGCTGTAGTGGGTTGGTCCTCGCCGGAGTACCCTACTACGATCTCAGGAACCACCCTGGACTCTCCAATCTCATTCTGCGCCACCACCTTGATCTGATACCTCTGATAGGTCGGTTGATTGTCCACTTCCAGCCTATTAGTCTTCCAATTATTGATCTCAACCTTCGTCCACTCTTGCCCAGGAGCATCCCGTCTGTAGTACACTTTGTAGATGAACTTGGGGGCATGATGCTCAATCTGCGGCATCACAGTCCAGCTGATAACGATGTTCTGCGGAGTGGTACCATTCCCCATCACGTTGGAAGGATTCTTGTGGGGCAAGTCCGGCTGAGTTCTGCAGACTGTCGAGTGGAGGGAGGGGTTAGAGGGCCCGATTTTGTTCCAGGCTATGACCCTGAAGGTGTAATTGGCCCAGGGAGACATGCTGACTGTTGCAATTCGGTCGCTAGCTGCAATATCGTCACGGACAGTCTCCCAGATATCAGGCGTGAAGGAAGTGTTGTATTGAACGATGTAACGCATTATTGGAGCTTGGTTATCCCGCCTCGGGGCCCATGTTATCCTCGCCTGCCGTTCATAACACTCAATGCTAGACAAAACGGGTGCATCAGGAACATCCTGAACTACTAGAGTGGCTTGCGCCTTCTGCTCGTCAAGTTCAGTTGTAGCTAGGCAAGAGTAAACCCCAGAATCTGATTCGACAGTCTTAGAGATGGAGAGAGAAGAGTCACTGGTGACGATGAATCTGGGCTCATTTTCAGTGTCAATAGGCTCGTCATTCTTTAGCCAGTCGATCTGAAGGGTCAGACTCGAGTCAGCGACTGCATTACATCTGAAAGTGGCTGTCTCCCCAGCAGCGACTTCGTAATTCTCAGGTGTCTTGGTTATCCTAGTGTGTTCCTTTACCACCAGATTGGCGGATGCCTCTATCTGGCCGAATTTATTCTTTGCGTGGCAGGTGTAAGTTCCTGCATCTTTAAAGTTAACATTCGATATTTCTAGATCACCAGAGCTGAGGACCTTGTACCGAGGATCGCTGACTTGATCACCACCTTTCAACCAACTGATAATAGGCTTCGGCGCGCCGAACACACGACAGGTCATCTTAATAGTTGTGCCATCGACTGTGGCTTCGTTCATCGGTGGCTGAGTGATCTCCGGCTCCAGAGCGAGGACATTGACATAGACGTCTTTGTAGACGTATCCCAAAGAGTTAGTGGCATTGCAACCATAATTTCCTGTGTCCTTCTTTGTCAGCCTTTCAATGATGATTTTTGTTCCAGCAACTCTGCGACGAGGATTGGTTGGTGCGTCTACTATCGGGCGCCCATTGTGGATCCACTCTATCTTAGGATCAGGAACTCCTGACGCTTCGCACGTAAATTCAACGGTCTCGTCTTCAGCAGCTGTTTGGATCTCTGGTTCCACTGTGAAGTAGGGCACAGCCATGACTTTCAAGTCTATGGAGTTAGTGCCAGTCCTGCCGACACCGTTGGACACTTCGCAGGTATAGGAACCCTGATCGTCGAAGTTGACGTGTTTGATTATCAAGGATTTGCCGTAGTTTCCGTAGTTAACGCGATCATTTGGCTTTATTCGGATACCATTTTTCATCCAAACGGTCTCGGGTAGGGGTGTACCCCCGAAGATGCAGAAGAGCTCGACTTTTTTCCCCCTGAGAGCCACTTCGGTCTTATTTGAGAGGTATTGAGCCACCGGTGGGTGCCTGTTCTGGGCCGCTGAGGCACCAGTTGGGAGGACGTTGAGGAGAAATCGATTCCCCACTTTGTATTCTTTTCGGTGGACCGAAGTGGCGGCACAAGCGTAATAAAAATCATCGGAGGCGTCGTCTCTAGTTACGTTGGAGAACCAAAGGTTTCCCTGGGGATCACGTGTCATGCGGGAGTTGTTTATGGATTTTATTATACCCGCAGTGTCCTGGATAAGCCAGTAGACGTTGGGTTTTGGCCACCCTTCGGGAGGTTGGCACGTTAGCTTGAAGGGTGAACCTTCTCGGGCTGTGAGGGTCATCGGATCCTCGTCCTTGAAGGAGTTTAGCTCTGCCTTCCGGACGAAGACCGAGTTTGAAGTCGCTATGCCCCATTGATTCTCCGCAAAACACTGATACTGGCCGAGATCCTCGTCTCGGGGACGAGAGATTAGTAGCGTACCTCGACCTGGTTGCTGGATTATTCGGTCCTCGTGCGACTTTATTTCGAATTTCTTACCATTTTTTATCCATCGGTAGCTGTAGGCAAGAAAGAAGTGGTGAAATATTCATTGTTCGTCATTCCCGGAGAAGTGAAAAAATGGGTAATTAATGTTGTATATTTTGTTGAACATTGAATTGTCTCGGGCGCTTGTCTTGCGATAAATTTATTATCATATCATATCGAACTATCTTAGAGAAAAATATAATAAGTTACCCCTGTTCAAAATACATTGAAATTTTGAATTAAATTGAAACGAATTAGTTATAATTTATTTGCAAAAATTTCCTGGGCAATTTGTATAGAACTCCAGCTCAAAATAAATTCACACCGAATAAAACAATTACATGTGTTCAAAGAAAAATAATAGAAAACAGTTTTACTTCAGCCGTCGGTAAGAAAGCCTAACGGAGGAAATTGCAATATTTTTTTTTTAACTCCAAAGATTTTTTTAAGCTTCAAAATGACATCCATTTAATTACACTCGGTTAATTAGTCCCGCAACTAATGATGTCGAAGTCTCAAGTATTCGAAAAACCCGAGCGTTGTAATTTGATATGCTCCTTAGGGGGAGACAGAGAGGAAAGGGGTTTTATGAGGTCATCCAACTGATTAATCCCAGTTGTGTCTTACTGCACATCTCCAGCCAACTCGAACATTCATTCTGATGGCTCTACTGCATTAACAATCCTCAGTACAATTCAAATTATGACTGATGATGTCGAAATAAAGGAAATGGACTTACGTTGGGGCTGGCTCGCCTTCCGCCTCGCACTCAATTAGAAAAGGTTTGTCGTTCTCGTTGAGATTAGCCTGGGCCACTTGAAAGAGTAGCTCGTCTGTCGGTGGTTGCTTCGATATTCGTGGCGGGGATTGAACTAGAATTGAGAGTTTATTATCATATTTGCTCCGACGTGTGAGGAATTTCTACATGAAACCATTAATTTGATGAACTATGTCTAAGGATTACACTCAAAGAAAGTATAATGACTGCAATGTGAGATTAATTCAAGTGAGACAGTATAACACTTGTTAAGAAGATCAAATCAATGGATCCTATTAAAATAAAACTCGTGAATCGAGTTCATCCCAGAATTGCAAGATTCTTGAGCTCTAAAAATTTTTACGAGTTTTAATAGGAACCGTGGAAATGTGAAGATTAAACGGTGATATTCATAAAATTATCAGCATCAAACAAATGAAACAGTTTTTTAATGATTATCGATGGGACACTCAATGAGCCAGTTTGATGATGCACAGCAACACTAGATGAATGGAATGAATTTTCATTAATTAATGACACAAAAAAAGCCAAAAATTGTTATTGAACTCTACGTGTCTGGCATCGATAGTCTCATCACCTTGGTAATAACCCGGAAATCGAACTATAAAACCCAGAAAAGAAAACAAAATTGGCATTAAAATATATACCACAGGCGTATATTGTTAATATAAATTGACCATTCACCCATTAATCAATTATAAACTGAAAAAAAAAGAAAAAAATCAACTGCAGATTCTTTTTCTCTCCTCTCACGATCATTTAAACTACATTAATGAATTTCAAGTTTATCCACTCACTTGAGGCAGACGCGTATAGCGCCGATGCCACAACAATAAATAATGAACACCTCATGGTCATGGTCTCTCGAACGTTTTGCTCTGCAACAACAGAATCATAAATAATCTTTTGCCGGGTGGGAACGATTCACGGGTAAATATCACTGGGCACTCTTAATCGCCCTTTCGCTCAGATCAAGACCTTCTCTGCCCTTTAAAGTCCCACCCAGTCGGCCTTCGATTAAACATTTCTTCACATTTCCGCTTTCTTGGAATATCGGAAGAGATCATTGTTTTGGCCCGGCGGTTGCCACTGGAGACAACTTCAGAGGCTATTCAATATGCATTGTTAAAATTTGTTGACTAAAATTTCAAGGTTTCCTCAATTTACACAACAGGTTTTCAGGAATATTTTCGTATTTACTGTACAACCAGAGATACTAATAAAAATAAGAACGTCTGAGATGCTAAACAAGATGAGCCAATGCTGTTTGGACATCGGTTTTTAATAAAAATTTTAGAATATGATAGAATGAAATTGCGGAGGCTTTATTGTATCTCTACCTGGGCCTGATAAAGAAGCTACCGTGATTTTTTTATGGAATAATAATCAAATTGCCCAAGCGAGATTTTATAGTTGTTTTCTCTATCTCAAAATAAAAAGCATATTTATAGAAAAAAAAATGATTGAAATGTCAAAACGCAGTAGCTCAATGCCCTTCCGATTCTAATTTTCTTTGAAAATGTTTTTGAATTGAGGTACTGACAGAATTCCGGATGGAAATATTTTTTTCACTGAACTGAATCCACAGTTTCCATTGTTTTTTTTTCTTTAAAGAAAGCCACTCTGAAAAAATTCGTTAGCACCCTGTGACTCAGAGGAACCTCCGGAGGCTCACCCTCAGCTAAATTCCTTCCTCACAGAGTTACTCGCAAACATTCCCCGCGACTCTCATACCTCCAATGATCATTCCCATCAGTCGATGATTTTCCCAATCAAATTTCCGTGACCGTCATTGATGAATGCACTGGATTTAAGAGTAAATCATGAGAATTTCAATAAATTTCTGAGACGAAATTAAATCAAGGCCCGGAATCGAAGCGTCGTAGGCAAATTCTAAAACCTATTATTTCATGAAAGAATGAATACTAAAATATCAAAACGAAATCAATCAATATTCGGCTCGGTTTCTGCATTGGCTGACTATTCCAAAATTGATTGAAAAGCCCCGAATTTTGAGATGATTTCCTTTCCTCAATTTCTCATCAAACTCACCCCCAAAATAATCGCGACTCCCGGACGGCCTCGGCCTCGCTAACGATTTCCCTCGTCAATAAAATCGCCCGTTATCAATGACGATCCCAATCAGTCAACTTATCCCACGATAAAATCCACGTTCCTCTCATTGACAATCGTCCGTACATATCCCCGAGGATTGTGTAATTGACGCTCGCACGCGCACTGCGAAACAGGTAGCCCCTGGATGATATCACCGGGCCCGCTAGCCTCGCAATTATGACAACACCATCCAAAAATAGCAACAATCCCCCGGGCGTCCCGTGTGCCCCAACTCATCCCCGAGTCATTACCCCGAAGCCCCCAATAGCAATTAAAGAAGCCAAATAAAACAACAAATGCGGGGAATTGATTCGGGCTTGGCGAATAGAACGGGCACACCCGAAGGGGAAGCATTGATCGCCCTCGACACTTGTCACTTTGCAAATTCACCACAAAAATTATAAACCCACGATGAGATAATGAGCAGTGATCAGCACCAGGACTCACCCTTTCGTTGCTAATTAATATCCTCTAAAAAAAAAATGACTGCACTCAAGTCAGTTTATCACCAAGGCATTCTCAAAAAAACCACTGTCTCGCCATTCAATACCGTACGGTATCCCGTACTACATCTACATGCACAGCACAGCGCTATGCGTGAGCCAACGCCATGCAGGCGCCTTTTACGATCCCCCCCCACTAGCGCAGATCGTGGACCCTCATTGGTCGAAACGCGCGAGCGTCACAATTTCCATTCAAAAGGCCAGTAGTCAAGTCCGATACTGTAACTAGCTGATATTCCACTGGGGGTCCTTTATAAATTGAAACACCTTGACGTCATTTATCACTTTATTTTATTTTTCTTCAACCAACGATTCGTGAAATCGCTCGATTCATTCACCAAATTTATGAGATTTATTTTAAAAAGGGATTTGACGGCAGAACTTGCGTTTTTTCCTCCATCCTTTTGTTCTTGTGAATTTTTCAATTAAATTGTACTAGAAAAATACTCTAAAATTATATCAATAGGTATTGTTTAAATTACGTTCAGGCAGATTTCAATATTTGTGAATGGTCGATGATTGTCTATTGGATTTAAACAATTTTTTTAGTAAAAAAATACAGATTTCAATGATTTATTACAACGGAAATAATCACCCGAGGTCCACAGAGATCGACTATATTATTTTCACCTAACGACCCGTGAAATCGATCGATCGCACCCAAATTTATCGGCTTTTTTATATGATTTGGAAAAACTATTCAAGGATTCTAGGAAAAATTGTCTGGACTTTTTCGAGGGGGCCGACGGTCGAGTGGAGTGGTTGAATTGGGGGACAGCCCCCCCGGAACGAATTTGGCAGATGTTTTGGGAAATTGTAAAGAATTCGGGACGAGTGGATTTGGAACGCGAAGAGGGATAGAAAATGCAGCGGTTTTCTTGCGGGTCGACGGCTCCATGCACCAGTCGATAACTGTGCAGTGATTTTCTGCGGGAGATTGTTTGTGGTAGTCGTGGAGATACTCATCAGAGCTGGCGAAGTTCCGGGGAGATGACTCATTCGAGGGGTTGGGGGTCGATTGGAGATTTTTGAACGAAAAGCAATTTTCGGTTGTAGTGCTCCGGCCGCTTTGTCGAATTGTCGAAAATTTTCTGAATGTTCGATTCCCGGTCTGAAAATATCAGAATTTTTTTTTTGGTTATTTGTGGACTCAATATATTGAGAAGGAATTCCCACTTATCCAAAATCCTTTCCACCCATTAATCCCACTGTCCTAAAAATGTGGAACGCATTCCCCCTACCTAATTCCCAACCGTTGTTGAAAAATGAAATTTGAGACAATTTTGAGGCACGCCGGACATTCGGCCGGGTTAATTCCCAATCGAATTTCAATCGATAAGGAAACATAATTGGACATTTTTGCAGGAACCTTTATTCAAAATCATAATGTTTTTTATTCCAGAAAATAATTGGTCTACATCTGGCTTTCAGCTACGTGGACTTGGACAAATGTCAGATCGGATTGCTCATTTTTTATCGATAATTCTGATCAGCATACGATGAACTTTAAAGCATCAGTAGTAATACCACGAGACGTCCAAAATTATCGAATAGATATGAGGGGAATGTTCCATTAATTTTAGAGGTCGAGTGGTATTCGACGGATTATTTTCGCTAGGATTTGCTCATTTTGACTCCCTCCATTACTTTTTTTTCATTTCACAAAATAATATGGGACAGTTCTTTGATTAGAGAAACATTGTAAACCTAAAGGTAATTTGTTTTTCTTCTTTTATGTTTAAGACGGTTTTTATAACTTCAAGGTTTTACCGGCTGTTATCCCTTCCTATCTGGAGGTTTCGTTTACAAATGGTAGATAAAGAAGATGGCCCAGGAAACGGGATGTCCACTGTTTGTCGACAAATTTTTGATATTCTGTCAGCTTTTAGAGGACAGACGTAGACATTGTTCTCTGGAGGGTATTGGCCGTGCTCTCCCTGTTAATTAGGACGTTTTGTTTAATGAAAGGTAGATTAAAAATAGTAATTAGAAAAAATGAGAGGAGTCACTTTCTGACCTGTCACTGATTGGTGGCTAGTTTTGCCAATGCTAGAGGTAAATCGTC
>JAPYZN010000447.1:0-32283 GCA_030522865.1 Psyttalia lounsburyi | reverse complement strand
TAAATTTCTGCCTTTTATCAGATTTTAGTGACTCATTCTATGAAAAATATAAACGTTTTTTATTGATAACAAAACTTATCGTCCGATGAAGTTTCTTTTAAATAATACATAAATGAAATTGTTTATTTTTAGTTAACGATTTCTCACTCGTTAACTTTTTGAAGTCCATAGATGCTTCAAAGTTGAAACTTTTGCTTTCCGCGTTCTTATCTTGAAGATGATATATCTCCTTCACAATCACTATCGTCTATTAAACTTGAAAACTCATGATTATTAGGTGAGGCCTGTTGGTGGACTGTGCATCCCGCATCGAAACAGAGGTCTGAGGGTGAAAAAGTTCGCGTCGGTGATGACCTTATTCTCGTATCCGTTGCGACTGAGAGATACTTGGTAAAGAGCTTTGATCCTCATTGAGCAAAGTTTCATTTTTCAATCAACTTTGTGTATTCATGGTAGTTGTGTTTGTGTTGAATAGCACACGACCAAGGAGGATGATCTCTCTGTGGTGAATGCATCGTTTCACGTTACACATTGGTCGGTGCAGCCGTACGGAACAGGAATAAGTAAGATGAAATACGTTGGATATGTATTTGGTGGGGATGTGTTGAGGTTCTTCCATGGTGGCGATGAGTGCCTGACTATACCGTCGAGTTGGACTCCTGCGCCAAGTCAAAAGTAAGAGTTTGGGAAAGTTCATCAAGAATGCAATTATTTTCTATTATCAATTTGAACTATTCCTTAATTATCTGAAAGATCACTAGCTTTTGAATAAGCAACTACCAATTTAAGTGCAAATGAGGAAAATTCTAAGGTATCCTGATACATCCGTAGATGGCAATTAATTTTTAGGGAAAATTTTTGGAAGATAGAAACTACATCGACGAATAAACTCTTTTTGTTCTGTGCATTTCGCTATTCAAAATTCTATTAGCTGAAAAATATTTATTAATATTAATGTTTCCATGGCCTTTCGTATATTGCGGAATGACTTAAAACTAAATAAAATAATTGAAATTAAGGTGTTTAAGTTGTATCCTGGGATTTTTCAGTATTGTCATCTACGAAGGGGGCAGTGTAATGAGCCAAGCAAGATCTCTATGGAGGCTCGAATTAGCACGAACAAAATGGGCCGGTGGTTTTATAAATTGGCTCCACCCAATGAGAATAAGACATCTGACAACTGGACGATATCTTGGCGTCAAAGAAAATAACGAACTCTACCTAGTCGATAAGTGAGTCATATTTTTAGATAAGTTCAGGGTTCATGTTTTTATAGAATATCCGATTGTCCAATTTACCTGATAGCCTGTCGATAACTTAACCAGTTTAAACTTGGAATATTTGCCAACTCTTATGCGTTATTTCCATTCTCATACCCTATTTGTATAGAAACGATGCGACGATCGAAACTTCGACTTTCTGGCTGCGTCAGGAAAAAGACGACCAGAAGATTATACTCGAGGATAAGGATCTTGAAGTCATTGGCCTGCCGATTATCAAGTATGGGGACTCTACTGTTATTATGCAACATTCGACGACGTGCCTTTGGGTCTCTTACAAGGTAATTATCTTATAATTTTATTTTCTGTACTCCTCCCGATTACTCCTCTCAGACTCAGTATTGCATAATTTCCAAACTTGAAAACATGAAAATCACTAGAGAAAAATATTGCTCTTGGGTTTTTGTGATGGGATGTTTTACGCGTGTTGCATTCGGTTATTTGCGAAATCTATAGCTTTCTTGCGCATGGCCTGTTGGACAGAGAGAGAGGAGAAACTTTCGATCAAAATTACAATTTTCAATAAACTAGTGCCCCATAAAAAATAATATGGATGTATCGAACATTTCTAAAGGATAAAAAACCCATAAAATCCTTCAATGATGTAGTTTTATTAAATTTCCTCGCAAAACCATTCAATTCTTAGGGTTTTTTCATCCATGATGAAAAGCCTTGAAATTTTTGGCAACGGCAATGCCGCAAAAAATAATTAGATAATTCCTTTTATGATGCAATTAGTCATATGAAACGAAGAAAAAGGGAGTGGGTAAAGTAGAGGAGAAGCAGGCGGTGCTTCACGAAGAGGGAAAGATGGACGACGGTCTTGATTTCTCAAGGTAAGGTCCCAGGAGGAAGAGTCAAGGACTGCAAGAGTCATCAGGAAATGCAGCAGTTTATTCACTCAATTCATCACGTGAGTCAAATAATTCTCCCCTAGTAAGGGTCATTCTCTCGAATATCCGTCATCAATCCGATCTCAAAAGTTGAAACAATATTTGTTTTCATTCTCAATACTTATGTATAGAAAAGAAAATTAATTTGAACAAAATGATAATAGAAAACAGAACGATATAATTAAATTAGATTAAAAATGCTAATCAATTCAAACATAATGTTTTTTGAAGATATAAAATTTTTTTTTTTACCAAAAATGTAAAAAAATTGAATAAGTCATTTTTTGCATACTTTTTAATACCATTAGATTAAGAAATGGTGCGTGCGGAGTATTTAATCACACAGAGCGCCTCTAATTAAATCATCCCTTCTATCTGTAAGAATTCATTAGAATAGGGCCAGCATACCTTACGATATTCGTCGGAATTTCCCGTACCATTTGCATGAAAAAAATTGGTACCAGAAATAAAAATATCAGAATTTATAAACTATTTTTAGAGGCCTAGAAAACCTACAGATCGATCGAAGGGCTTCCATGTTCTTCCAAAATGTTAATTTGAACGAGATGGTGATGTGTCTGGAGGACTTGATCAATTATTTTGCCCAGCCGGAGGACGATATGGGTAGGAAAAGAGTTTTTCTAGTAAAGTTATGAACAGACATAAAATTGAAAAGTTTCTAATGCCTTTCATACTAACTATTTTGCAAACATCTTTACGACTATTTTCCGTAGAAGAAAAAATTGCGAAAACTACTTTTTTTTATCCTTCAAATTTTCTACACACGACGAAATTTAATATTAAATCCCCAATACATTCGCTACAGTATTTTGAGAAATCGTTTTGATGTATTTCTTACATTGTAACCAGTTGCTCCCTTAATGCCTTACAAATAATATCCGTATCATTCAACCCCCTCATCTCCTATTTCCAGAACACGAGGAGAAGCAAAACCGTTTTCGCGCTCTCCGCAATCGCCAAGATCTATTCCAGGAAGAGGGTATTCTCAATTTGATCCTGGAAGCAATTGACAAAATCAATGTCATCACATCCCAAGGTTTTCTGGTGGCTCTATCAGGCGATGAGAGTGGCCAAGCGTGGGATCAAATATCTGGCTATTTATATCAACTCCTAGCAGCAATAATCAAAGGCAATCATACGAATTGTGCCCAATTTGCCAACAGCAACCGATTGAATTGGCTCTTCAGTAGACTTGGCTCTCAGGCGTCCAGTGAGGGCACAGGAATGCTTGACGTACTCCACTGTGTCCTCATTGACTCGCCAGAGGCTTTGAACATGATGAGGGACGAGCACATCAAAGTCATCATCTCCCTCTTGGAGAAACACGGGAGAGACCCCAAAGTCCTTGACGTCCTCTGCTCTCTCTGTGTGGGTAATGGAGTGGCAGTTAGATCTTCCCAGAATAATATCTGTGATTTCCTCTTACCTGGTAAAAATCTCCTCCTCCAAACCCAACTGGTGGACCACGTAGCGAGCATCAGACCAAATATATTCGTCGGCAGAGTTGAAGGATCAGCTGTTTACCAGAAGTGGTACTTCGAGGTGACGGTTGATCACATTGAGCAAACTAGTCACATGATGCCACACTTGAGAATCGGATGGGCAAATACAACTGGTTACGTTCCATATCCTGGAGGTGGAGAGAAGTGGGGAGGCAATGGGGTGGGCGACGATTTGTACTCGTTCGGTTTTGATGGAGCCTTTCTGTGGACCGGCGGCAGAAAGACTCCTGTCATGCAGAACGCCACAGCTCCATACATACGAAAGAGCGACGTTATTGGTTGTGCATTGGATCTCACTGTTCCTGTAATCACATTTGCCTTCAATGGAGTGCCCATCTCAGGGTCATTTCGAAATTTCAATCTGGATGGTATGTTTTTTCCCGTTATCAGCTGTTCATCAAAGCTATCTTGCAGATTTTTGCTCGGCGGAGACCACGGAAAACTCAAGTTTCAACCGCCCGAGGAGTTCTCTCCACTGGTCGAGAGTCTTCTGCCACAGCAAATATTGTCTCTTGATCCTTGTTTCTATTTTGGAAATATGAACAAAGTGGTTTTGGCTGGGCCCTGGCTCATTGAAGACGATACTGCGTTCGTCCCCGATCCCATAGATACCAGTATGAGCAATCTTCCTTCAGCTGTTGAGGATATTCGGGATAAATTGGCTGAGAATATTCACGAGATGTGGGCTATGAATAAAATTGAGGCTGGCTGGGTCTTTGGAGAGCAGCGGGATGATTTGAGGAGGATACACCCATGCATTGTTAAGTTTGAGCAACTTCCTCTTGCTGAGAAACGGTATGATACGCAGTTAGCGGTGCAAACACTGAAGACAATAGTTGCTTTTGGGTATCATATATCCAAGGAACCACCTCGTTCGAGGATAAGAAACCTGAGACTCCCGAATGAGCCCTTTCTGCAGAGTAATGGCTACAAACCAGTGCCTTTGGATCTTAGCGATGTAACGCTTACACCGAAAATGGAAGAATTGGTAGATCAGTTGGCTGAGAATACTCATAATCTGTGGGCGAAGGAGAGAATCAGTCAGGGTTGGACATATGGACTCAATGAGGATTCCGATATGAGGAGGAGTCCACATTTGGTGCCTTATTCAAAGGTCGATGAAGCCATTAAGAAGGCCAATAGAGATACTGCCAGTGAGACTGTGAAGACACTGCTCGTTAATGGGTATATCTTGGATCCACCCACTGGTGATCAACATGAAGGTATTTTTTTTATTTTAGGAAGTAGTTTTGAAGACATTATTAATTTCATGCTAATACGAAAGGCAACCCAATTGTGAATCAGATGAAGTAACTAGATCGGCGTTTTAAAAGTGAATAATAATTTAAAAATTTCCAAAATTTAACGTCCGTTTATGGAAAGAATTCGAAATAGAGAGTGTATTGAGAGTAATTGATGGCAGATCGTTTAACTGTACAAATCAGATTCTGAGAAATTGTTCTAATGCATTGATAATTTACCATTCAGCTCAACTACTAGAAGCCAACAAACTTCGACAACAATATTTCCGTACATACAGAGTGGAGAAACATTATGCAGTGAGCACCGGAAAATGGTACTTCGAATTTGAAGTATTAACGGCCGGTCCAATGCGAGTTGGCTGGGCAAAATCGGACTGCGCCCCTGGGAATATGATAGGAAATGATGAGAATACCTGGGCTTTCGACGGATATAACGTACGTCACAAACCAAAAATAATAATTCAACGCTATATGAATTCATTATGAATCGCTCACTATATTTACCTCTCCATCGTATCACCATCTCTATTAGTAGTTTTTTAAAATAATATTAAGGAACAAAATAGGATGA
Source organism: Psyttalia lounsburyi (assembly GCA_030522865.1). Taxonomy (NCBI): domain Eukaryota; kingdom Metazoa; phylum Arthropoda; class Insecta; order Hymenoptera; family Braconidae; genus Psyttalia; species Psyttalia lounsburyi. Next base: position 26,754 of record JAPYZN010000447.1, on the reverse strand, counting down.
CCGGTTTATCAGATAATTGTGAACTACATGAATGTAAAATGAGAGATTTTTCGAAATTATTAATCAAATACTTTGCTTAATTACAATGTGAAATATCAGGTGACCAAAGTACACGGAAGTGTCTGCGAGTCTTTTGGTCACAGATATCAAGTGGGTGACGTAGTTGGCTGTTTCATTGACGTCACGGATGGAACAATCAGTAAGAGTCCACTAAGAATGTCCAATAGACGAGTTTCTACTATAATTGTTTTCTGGAAGAAGGAAAAAACCAATAAGGAGTTTTAATTTTCCCCTTGAGTGATTTATTTTATGTTCACCAGTCACTACTATGTCTTTGTCTCGCTCTATGTTTATATTATATGTTGATTTGTTTTTGCATCCAATTCATCCTTCCCTAATGAAAGGAAATATTATTACCAATGAACAGATAAACAGCGAATTGATAATTACCAATGATTTAGTCACTGCCTCATTACAAAGTGAATCAATGAATCATGATCATGAGTGATATGATCGAGGCAATTGTTAATCAGTGCATCAGTGGTTTTGAAATTGCTTTCAAATTTTTATTTTAAAGGAGGAAAAAGTATACTCGGGCAACGCCGAAACGTTCGGCAAGCAATGGCAGGTTGGAGACGTTGTCGGTGTATTCCTGGATCTTATTGACCGAACAATTAGTAAGACGGAATCTTTAAACGAACGCTTCGGCTGCCAATTAAAAAAAATGAATTATATTTATTGAAGCTATATTGATAAGCTGAGTGTAAAGATGGATTACTGGATATCGGCTAAATTGAATTGTTTATTTTAGAATTAGTATTTTTTTTTTAATTTTATCACATTGGCTTACATCACATTATTTACATTTGGCAAAATTACCAATTTTTCTCCATTTATTAAACTGACAAGTGTCTTTAACGTCATTTTATTCCCGGTATCAATTGTCCGCTCTGTAAATACACCGCCTGCATGCTTCCATATGAAATCGGTTGTTCACCTGTAGACTGTGAGGCAATATAGTGAGAGGAAGAATTACTCAATATCGCAAAATCAACCAACTTTTGTAATCGAGTAATGACGTACATAAAATGCATCTATCCACCGTAAAGTGTTCATGCTCATTTTAGGAACATTTCACGATGGATAAATCATGTCTTACCTCAATAGATCAATTTTTTCGTGGCGGATGATCGACAAAACAAAAATGTTTGATCGAGCGTATGACTCAGGGGCTTTCATATGATAAATATACCGAAAAATCTAGAGGTATTTTTAAAATATGGCTGTTACTTATCTGCAGCCGCAATAAGTGCAAAAAAAGAGCACTATTGTCTTCGATCTTTTACATAAAAAAAAAATTAATACGCACGGCTGAGCACCAATTTCCTGTCTGAAACCTATCGCAGTTTCATTGAACATTTATGTTGTTAGACGAAGGAGTTATTTTTATGATATTCGGTGTTTTTGTTCTCTCACTGTAAATTCTTCAATATCGATTTTTATTTACAACAGACTAGAAGCTCTAAAACTAGTGAATGTTTACGCATAGTCATCAATTTAGTTCGATCATAATCTCATTATCATTTATCAATTAGAAACAACTGTACATCTGATATCCAGTATTCTACTTCATCTTATAATATTAATAAAAACACCGAGAATAAATTTACCACTCATTATAACTAACCACAGACGAATGATGATTAACATTTCATTTATAATCGCGGCAATAACAATAGAAAGAAACTAAGAACACTGGTCATTGTCATCTAAGTGCTCATACTCCATTGCATGATGTATATTTTGCCCGCAATTGACAATTTCATTGTAAATACTTCAAATTTTGTGGGATCTAGTAGCTCTGTCACAGTACTCTCATCTCTACTGTTTTTATTCCGCTATTTTAGCTTAATTGTGCTGTCCTCACTCTATCTTCTCTATCTCACAAATAAAAAAAAATCATTTGATGTCTTATAGTTGCTCTGAATAGACCATTTGCTCTGAATGAAATATTGATTTTTTCAATCGGACTTGCCGGCTTGAATGGCAGAAGTTAATTGGAGATATTGTGTCCCAGGTTTTTCTCTGAATGGGGAACTCCTTATGGATGCGCTAGGAGGCGAAACATCCTTTGCTGATGTACAGGGGGATTCATTTGTCCCTGCATTTACGCTCGGTGTTGGACAGAAGGCGAAATTTACGTTTGGACAGGATGTTGATACTCTTCAGTATTTCACTACTTGCGGACTTCAAGAAGGATATGAACCGTTCTGTGTGTAAGCGAGAGAGACATTGTTAAATAATTTTTACAAATGAATCCACTTGCTGCTTATCTGATGACGGATGCAATTATGCATACACATTCTCCGCGGATTATGCATTTTTTTTGTTGAGCCCTAAAGCTAAGGGTAATTAATCAGTTCTCTCCTATTTCAGGAATATGAATCGACATGTGACATTCTGGTACACCAAAGACCAACCGATTTTTGAAAACACTGATGACATGGCGGATACTAGAATCGATGTTGCTAGGATTCCAGCAGGTTCAGACAGTCCACCCTGTCTCAAAATCTCTCACAACACGTTTGAGACGATGGAGAAGGCTAATTGGGAATTTCTCAGACTATCGCTACCAGTTATCTGCCAGTCGAGTTTCATTACTGAGAGTGAGAAAATTCGACGTGGCCAGGAAATCAAAATGAGGCAGAATCGTCTGCTTGCTGAGCAAAATGAACAGCTCCAACAAGCAGCACCACCGTCTGCTCATATGGAACAAATTATGAAGTCTGGGTTCAGCATGACTGATATCAAAGGTCAGCGGCTTAATCGGAAACAAATTGGAACAATTGTTTTTTTGTAACGAAATTAGCAGACGTATTTCGGAGGTTATTTTGCACAATACTGAGAAAAAAATGTACGAATGTTAAATGGAAATATGTATACATGATTAATTGTGGCAAGTAAATTTACCTGGCAAGAGACGTTTCTCTTCAGTGAAGAATACATTTTTCGAAGGTCCAATGCAATGAAATTTCAGCTAATCGTTATTTCTTTTCACTCAATATTTTTTTCTTTTTTTGAGTGAAAAAAAATTAATAAATATATGTAACCAATTTTTTCTCTAATTGTTTGAAAATCGATTGAATCTCATTTTCTTCAGATATAAGTAGTAATTAGACATCATAATAGTAAAAATATACAAAGTATAAATTTTGAAAATTCTTCTTTTTGCGTTTTTTTTTTAAACTTGAGTCTTACGTTAACAATCGAGCAGAATACGATATTTTTGACTCGGAAGCCGAAATCGTTCATGGCATGTGACTTCGAAATGTCTAATCGTTTACTGTTGATTTACAGGACTACAAAGGAATTATTCTGAGGATGCAGCAGAAGATATCCCTATGAACGAATCTCCGATGCCAATGAGGAATCGACCATCCAGGCCACCAAGAAGAAATTCCCTTTATGGATCTCGCACTCTGAATAATGCGAATGGTGAAGGGGACATGGTTAATGGGTATGAAGAACTAAATGGAGATGTCAAAGATGATAAAAAATCAAAACGTGGAAAATCACCATTCCGGTATGTGAAGTCATAATCGTAAATGCTCAAATTAATGATTAATATTTTTAAAAAGAGAAACTCTTTCTGCTAGCAAGCTTAGCAAAGAGATGGAAGATATTGAGTAAGATAAATTGTTCCCAGCTTTAGTTATTATCACTAATTACGAATTTTCATTTTTTTTTGCATGAAGACATTTAGTAAGCAATTCTAGACGTTTATTATATAATTCAATCGATACCAATTTTTCAATAGACGTTACGTGACACATTGGATATGCCATTAGTTTTATGCTAATTCTTGTGAAAAATCCGAAACGTTTCTGTGCATTAAAACATGATTTTCAACATTTTCTGTGTGTACAGTGATATTTTATGCATACTTTGTGCACAAAATGGCACCCCACACAGATTGTGTTGAAAGCGTTCGATACTCGTGGGAAATGCTATAACGCACTCGGCCCGAAAAGTCAAATCGCTTATTTTCACTGAAGAAGGAAATCTGCACCTGTTACAACAAAAAAGGATATTTTAGGGGTGCGGGTAGAAATGTGAATGCAGTTTCGTTTGAAACATTATTTATAGCCAATTCACTACAAATTTACTATTTTAAATAGAAATGAGTCAGACACAAAAGGACTTCCAATGAAAAAAATTAAAAAAATATTATCAATGTTTATTGTAATTGAGAAAAGATCATAATCGACATTCCTCAGGTTCTTCTCCAAAAAGAATAAGTCTCCCGATGCAAAGGCTAAAACTCCAGACCCCCTGGCTCCTTCAGATATGTCAGACAGAAGTGGAAAAGGAGCATCTGTGGGCAGACTCTCGTCAAGACCGCCTCCTCAAGTACGCGTATCAAATGTAAGTATCTTGTCACAAAAATTATTCAAAAATAATTTTATACTATACTGTAACATAATTCTTCTTATGTATTTTCTATTCGTTTAAGACTGATTTGAAAGTAGTACCACCGGCTATACCAGATCGCAGTCCAACCACCCCAAAAGCCATGTCTGTAAACTTGACAGGAACTGGAGTTGAAGCAATTGGAAATGAGCTCTACGATGCCGAGTGTTTGAAGCTAATGAATGAATATTTCTACGGAGTGAGAATTTTTCCTGGTCAGGATCCCACTCATGTTTACATCGGTTGGGTCACATCGCAGTATCATTTTCATACCAAAGAGTTTAATCTCAATCGTGTCAGAAAAGCGTCGGTGGTGATTGTTGATGATTATGATCGTCCAGTTGAACAGTGCGTATTCAAAAATTATCATAATTTCGATTATAATGAGCCGACTTGTCTTATAATAATGGAATGATATGAAGAATGTGTATTTTGCATCACCATGTGCATACATGATATTTTGAAAGGAATTAATCATCGATTTTCTTCAAAGGGTGGACAGACAGAGTTGCTACATGGTACGCGCAGACGACCTGTACAACCAAGTAACCCAAGACGCATCTGGAAAAGGTGCCTCTCAAGGAATGTTCGTGGGTTGTTTCGTGGACACATCAACCGGACTGGTCTATTTCACCTGCGAGGGGAAAGAAACAAGTCACAAATTCAAAATGGAGCCTGATACAAAGCTCTTCCCAGCAATTTTCGTCGAAGCAACGAGCAAAGAAATCCTGCAAATAGAACTTGGAAGAACATCGGCAACATTACCATTATCAGCCGCTGTCCTCCAAAATTCGGATCGTCATGTGATCCCTCAGTTCCCTCCAAGACTCAAAGTCCAGTGTTTGAAGCCGCATCAATGGGCTAGAGTCCCAAATCAATCTCTCCAAGTCCACGCCCTAAAGTTGTCTGATATCAGAGGATGGTCAATGCTCTGCGAAGACGCTATTTCAATGCTCGCGCTTCATATTCCTGAAGAGGACAGGTGCATTGACATCCTCGAGCTTATTGAGATGGATAAACTCTTGAGGTAATGTATCTTATCGTATTCGATCGTATTCTCGTCAGTGTAATAATAAGTATGTTCATCACGTTTAATTGGTATCATTGTTCCAGTTTTCATGCGCATACATTGACATTATACGCAGCTCTTTGTTATCAATCGAATTATCGGGCAGCCCATGCGCTCTGTCTTCACGTTGATCAGAAACAATTGCTTTATGCCATTCGAGCTGAATACATGTCTGGCCCACTTCGTCAGGGTTTTTATGATCTTCTCATTGCTCTCCATCTCGAGTCACATGCTACCACCATGGAAGTTTGCAAGAACGAATACATAATCCCACTAGGTAAACTATTTTTCTGGCTTTTCATGAATTATCCACGTGTATTTCCCGATCTGTTGCAATGGTATTGTTTAGTCGTGTATTGGCAACTGAATAGTCATGTTTTTATAGAAATGAATTGCATGATTTTTCTCCGCTAAAACGCGTTCAATGTCATTCTCAGTTTTTTTTACACGTGTTCGATCGAAGCCATCATTGCTATCTTTCGGTTTTCTAGGCCAAGGTTTGAAGGATCTCTACGAGAATGTTGAAATGAGACATAGTTTACGTTATTTAGAAACAGAATCTGTACGTCCACAGATGAAAATGACTGACATAAAGTAAGTATTACACTCCCAATGTAGTGAAAACTCCTTACTAATCAGTCGACATCAAGGGTACTTCCTTCCAGTGAGAACCAGAGTATCGAGAATATCCGAAGCCTCTACAGCCCCTACTTCCCACTCGATATTGTTCGTGACTATGTGATGATGGCATTGAAAGAAGCGGTTGAAGTCAATCAGGTGCACAATCGTGATCCCATTGGCGGCAGCAACGAAAATCTCTTCCTGTATGTCCCAGATTCAGCAATCTCCATTGCATCACGAATTTATTTTATCTTATTTATTAATTGCAATTATTCTTTAAATGCTGTGTTTAATATTAAATAACGAAAATCTGCTTCCAGGCCTTTAATAAAACTTGTAGATCGCCTACTTCTGGTGGGAATGCTGAGGAATGAGGATATCGAGAAACTCTTAATTATGATAAATCCGGAAACTTGGGATCCAACATTTGATAAAGGTAATTACGAGAAAAAAAGACTACTAACCACACGGTTCCACTAAATTACCGCAAAATCATTTAATAATAAAGAAAAATATATTTAATGGAATTAAATTAAATGATTCAGTCAATTTCATTCCACAAAAAAATAAATGATTCCAGAAGGTAAAGATGAACACAGAAAGGGTCTTCTGCATATGAAAATGGCAGAAGGGGCGAAACTACAGATGTGCTACCTTCTCCATCATCTGTGCGACGTACAACTGCGCCACAGAGTTGAATCAATAATCTCCTTCAGTCACGATTTCGTTGGCGAGTTGCAAGCCGATCAGTTGCGTCGTTACATTGAGATAAAACAATCGGACTTACCCTCAGCAGTAGCAGCGAAGAAGACCAAAGAGTTCCGTTGTCCTCCTCGCGAGCAGATGAACGCCATCCTCAGCTTTAAAAATCTGGAAGACGACGATCCCGATAATATGCCTTGTGGTGAAGACATGATAACAACGATGAATGAATTCCACAATGACCTCATGTCCTACGTCTCCCTGCATGCTCTTCAGGAAGCTGCTGATGCTGCTAACGACGTGGAAGAACTTGAGAAGCCCGGGGCGATAAAGAGAGTCCTTCAAATGATCACCAGCTCCACAAAAGAATCTACTGATTCTGAGAGTGAGAATAAACCTGTTATTGAGCCTGAGAAGAAAACACCCGAGGAGGTTTTTAGAAAGGTTCTCATCTCGACAATTACGAAATGGGCTGAGGAAACTCAAATAGAAACACCGAAGTTAGTTCGGGAGATGTTTAGCCTTCTGGCGAGACAATATGACACAATCGGAGAATTAATTCGAGCATTAGAGAAGACTTACGTGACGAACAGCAAAACTCGGGAGGATGTTGCTCAGATGTGGGTAGGATTGAGTCAAATACGAGCGTTGTTGCCTGTCCAAATGTCCCAGGAAGAGGAGGAACTGGTGAGGGAAAGACTGTGGAAACTAGTGAATAATCACACGTTCTTCCAACATCCAGACTTGATCAGAGTTCTCAGAATCCATGAAAATGTTATGGCTATCATGATTAATACTCTTGGAAGAAGGTCCCAAGCTCAATCTGATGCTCAGGCCCAGGCTCAGGCCGCCGAGGGAGAGGCTCCTTCTAAGGAGAAAGACACTTCACACGAGATGGTTGTCGCTTGCTGCAGATTTTTGTGCTATTTCTGCAGGACTTCGCGGCAAAACCAAAAAGCCATGTTCGATCATTTTGACTTTTTGTTGGAGAACAGTAACATTCTGTTGTCACGACCTTCATTGAGGGGCTCCACTCCTCTTGATGTTGCGTATTCATCGCTGATGGAGAATACTGAACTTGCTTTGGCACTCCGGGAACATTATCTCGAAAAAATTGCGGTTTACTTGTCAAGGTGCGGACTTCAATCAAATTCAGAACTGGTGGAGAAGGGATATCCTGATCTTGGCTGGGATCCGGTGGAAGGCGAGAGGTATCTTGACTTCTTGAGATTCTGTGTTTGGGTGAATGGTGAGTTTTAACAGATCTTTATATTTTACATGAATTCATTCGAAGCAATTGAAGATAGTACTTAAATCTCGGAATGGGATGAAGTCAGAAAATTGTATGTAGTTCATCAAACTCGGGCCAAATTAATTAGCCATTCTCTCTGGAATCGGTTCACAGCATTCCAAAGCCATTGTTGGATTGATACTATTTTCAATAACGGCAAATAACCATCGATGAAACATTTGAAGAATATTGAAATATAATTCTATCTGCCGGATAAGCGAGAGTCAGATACACCGGAAATTAGAACGAGATCATTTTAATAACTTATCAGATTGATTAAGCCCCATTGTTTAGTAACAAATGTAAGTAGAGTCCAATGGCCATTCCTCAACATGGGACATACCTTTTAATGAGTCTATCGATGACTTGACCACTGAAGTGCGAATAAATTTCATTGAAACATTTCGTGATTTCATTAGGATATTCATTCGATTTCTATTGGAGCGGGAGATTCCATTAGTTTTCGTCTGATTCTATTAGAAAATACTATGATAAATAAGATTTTCTTTTTCTCTCACTGAAATCTGAAAAGGAAATTTGCAAAACCAGAAGGCGTCGACATCTCAAGCCCAAAATGTGAATAGAAAAAGTTAGAAGAGAATTAAATGTTCAGAACTATAGCAATCTTATTTCTGTACAATATTTCGCATTGAGTATTGGTACTGGCAAAAATCGACAAAAAAAACAAACTCTCAGACATTCCTCCTCAAAATCAATGCATAATCACCAATTACTTATTGTCTTACTCGAATCAGTCATATTATCAATGTTGGATTGTTATCAATGTTTAGGTGAGAGCGTTGAAGAAAACGCAAACTTAGTGATTCGTCTTCTCATCCGAAGACCTGAGTGTCTAGGTCCGGCCCTGCGTGGAGCTGGTGATGGTCTGATGAAAGCCATCGTCGATGCTAACAAAATGTCGGAGCGCATCGCAGATCGTCGAAAAGTAAGTTAAATTACTTCAGAAAATCGAAGAATTGATAAAACATTATCGATTGAAGGATTTAATCGTAAGTAAAAGATGTTCCTCACGAGTCAAGTGTCCATGATTTTTTGTCGTGTTCTGTAGATGAGAAATGATTGAAAAAAAAATGATATGAAACTCATCCCCATGAAATGCATGTAGCCTTTGTTCTAAAAATGAGGATCCCAATTTACACTCCAAGTAATTGTTACCCCAAAAAAAATCCTTGCATCGATTTTGGTCAATTTAAATGTACACCCGAGCATGTATAGACTGAATGACTAATGAATCTTGAACTCAGCGTTTTAAACAGGTACATGATCAGCCCGAAGGTGACATGGTTGGACAATTCGAGCATCCACTCCCGGAATCTGATGACGATGAGGATTACATCGATACTGGCGCAGCCATTCTCAACTTCTACTGCACACTCGTCGATCTACTGGGCCGCTGTGCACCGGACTCTTCAGTTATCGAACAGGGTGAGCTTTCAGCAATGTCTGAACCTCTTCATACTTACCTCCAGTGATTCTATTCACTAATTTTTCGTCTCTTACGTATGATAAATTCATCTGTATTCTCGTTTAAACTAAAAGAATATGGCAATTTGTTCCGTAGAAATGATTTCTCTTATCAATGAATGGTTTTCCATCCTATGCTCTATCCTGTGTAGATTTTTTAGGAATGACGCCAAATCCACCTTTCTATTTTTTCTCAAAGTCGAAATCCAACCCTTTAAATGGGGATATCTACGAGGCCGTCTTAAAATCCTCAGTTAAACTCCAGTTAACGCCGAGTGATTATGTAACAATAAATTTAACTCATCATGCAAATAATTAATAGATCTTAATACAACTTCACCTGCAAATGGACAGGATCTGAGCGAGAGTCTAGTGCAGGTTGTGATAACTTCTTTCATAATTAAATTGGAAATTTTATTACTACAAAGTTCTCTTAGGGAGTTTTTTTGTATAGTTTAACAATTAAATAAAAAAATTAATAGATTCCGACTTTTCATAAATTTTTGAAATTCTCAATATTATTATTTACGTGAAAGTTCTAGTTTTTTTTGGTTTCTCATACGCGTAAAACGCCATTATTTTTGTCCCAGGAAAGAATGAGTCCCTCCGAGCGCGAGCAATTCTCCGTTCGCTCGTACCTCTCGACGACCTCCAAGGAGTTCTCTCCCTCCGTTTCACCCTTCTAAACCCAGCGGTCGGTCAAGAACGACCAAAAAGTGACACCCCATCAGGTCTAATCCCCGGTCATAAGCAAAGTATCGTCCTCTTCCTGGAGAGAGTCTACGGCATCGAAACGAAAGAGCTTTTCTTCCGGCTCCTCGAAGAGGCTTTTCTCCCCGACCTACGTGCGGCTACAATGCTCGACAGAAACGACGGTTACGAGTCGGATATGGCCCTAGCGATGAATCGATATATTGGCGTCAGTATTCTCCCTCTCCTTATAAAGCACTCGAAATTCTACAACGAAGCTGATAACTATGCGAGTCTCCTCGACGCAACACTCCACACAGTTTACCGCCTCAGCAAGAACCGAATGTTGACCAAGGGTCAGCGTGAAGCTGTCTCGGACTTCCTGGTGGCATTGACCAGCCAAATGCAGCCGAGTATGCTTCTGAAACTCCTGCGCAAGCTCACTGTCGACGTCTCAAACTTATCAGAATATACAACTGTAGCCCTGCGCCTTCTCACTTTGCATTACGAACGTTGTGCCAAATACTACGGATCTACAGGGGTGGGTGCTCAAGGGGCTTATGGAGCTTCCAGCGACGAGGAAAAACGTCTGACAATGGTCCTTTTCGACAATATCTTCGACTCCCTCTCTAAAATGGATTACGATCCCGAATTATTCGGAAAAGCCCTTCCCTGTCTCACCGCCATCGGTTGCGCACTACCTCCGGACTATACAATGCCCAAAACCTACGACGACGAGTGGTACAGTAGTAAAACCGCGTCAACTCAGGCACCCGACGGTCCTTACAATCCTCAGCCCATCAATACGTCCAGCGTAGTTCTCACCAACGATTTGAATCAAATTGTTCAGAAGTTCTCCGAGCATTACCATGACGCCTGGGCTAGTAGGAAGCTAGAAAACGGCTGGACTTATGGAGAATCCTGGTCGGACAGCAACAAGACTCATCCCAGACTGAAGCCTTACAACATGTTGAATGATTACGAGAAGGAACGTTATAAAGAGCCTGTCAGGGAGAGTTTGAAGGCACTACTAGCTATTGGTTGGAGTGTTGAGCATGCAGAAGGGGACGCACCTTCCACCAACCGAAACTCCTTGAGAAGATCCTCTAAGAGCCAAGGGGATACTAATAGTCCCTTCAATTACAATCCGCATCCCGTAGACATGACAAATTTAACTCTCAGCAGGGAGATGCAGAACATGGCAGAGAGACTTGCTGACAATGCTCATGATATCTGGGCGAAAAAGAAGAAGGAAGAGTTAAATACGTCCGGCGGTGGAATTCACACACAACTGGTTCCTTACGATCTCCTCACTGATAAAGAGAAGAGAAAGGACAGAGAGAGGTCCCAGGAGTTCTTGAAGTATCTTCAATACCAGGGCTACAAATTACACAAGCCAAATCGAGGCGGTGACACAGAAGTAACAGGACCTAATGCGTCAGCTGAGAGCAGGTTCGCATTCACACTTCTAGTGAAGCTCATTGAATATCTCGATAAAGCAACCATCAACATGAAGCTCCTAAAACCTTCAGACACATACAGCAGACGAATCAGCTTTAAAACATCAACGAGAGACATCAAGTTCTTTAGTAAGGTTGTGTTGCCACTGGTAGAGAAGTATTTCAGCACTCACAGAAACTACTTCATCACCGTTGCAACACCAACGAATAACGTAGGCGCAGCTTCGTTAAAGGAAAAGGAAATGGTAGCAGCGTTGTTCTGCAAATTAGCTAATCTCCTTCGTTCTAGATTAGCAGCATTTGGTGCAGATGTTAGAATTACAGTTCGTTGTTTACAAGTTTTAGTCAAGGGAATTGATGCTAAATCCCTTGTGAAGAGTTGCCCGGAGTTTATCCGAACCTCAATGTTGACGTTCTTCAACAACACGGCTGACGATCTGGGACACACAATTCTCAATTTGCAGGAGGGCAAATACAGCCATCTGCGAGGAAGTCACCTGAAGACATCTACATCTCTGTTTTATATCAATAATGTGGTCCTTGCTACGCTGACAGCTATGTTCGATCATCTGGCCGCTTGTGAATACGGAAGTGATCTTCTTCTTGACGAGATTCAGGTTGCTTCGTACAAGATGTTGGCATCGCTGTATACCTTGGGAATTGATTCCACCCTGACACATGATAGGAAATATCTGAAAACGGAGATAGAGCGAAACAAACCGAACTTGGGATCCTGCTTAGGAGCCTTTTCCAGTTGCTTCCCTGTGGCATTTTTGGAGCCACATTTGAATAAGAATAATCAATTCTCTTTGCTAAATCGAATTGCTGATCATTCTTTGGAAGCTCAGGACATCATGACGAGGATGGAGTCCAGTATGCCAACGCTAGAGACCATTCTAACTGAAGTGGATCAGTTTGTGGAGTCTGATAAGACTTACAATGATGCTCCCCATGTTGTTGATGTTATTCTTCCACTTCTTTGTTCGTACCTACCATTCTGGTGGGCTCAGGGACCTGACAACATCACTCCAACCGAGGGCACTTATGTCAGTATGGTAACCAGTGATCACATGAATCAGTTGTTAAAAAATGTCTTAAAATTGATCAAAAAGAACATAGGAAATGACAATGCACCTTGGATGACTCGAATCGCTGCCTACACTCAGCAAATTATCATTAATTCTTCTGAAGAACTATTGAAGGATCCGTTCTTACCACTTGCTGAACGTGTGAGAAAACGTACTGACACTATGTTTCATAAGGAAGAATCTCTTCGGGGTTTTATCAAGTCCTCCACCGATGATACATCTCAAGTCGAGGCGCAGATCCAGGAAGATTGGCAGCTACTGGTGAGGGATATTTATGCTTTCTATCCTCTACTGATTAAGTACGTCGATCTGCAGAGAAATCACTGGTTAAGGAACAATATCCCTGAGGCGGAGGACCTGTACAATCATGTGGCAGCAATCTTCAATATATGGTCAAAGTCCCAATATTTCTTGAAGGAAGAGCAGAACTTCATCTCTGCTAATGAGATCGATAACATGATTCTGATCATGCCCACAGCCACCAGGAGAACAGCCACTGTAACGGATGGTGGGGCACCTGGTGGGGGTGGCAAAAAGAAGAAGAAAAATCGCGACAAAAAGAGGGACAAGGATAAGGAGGTTCAGGCTTCGCTGATGGTGGCTTGTCTTAAACGTCTACTTCCAGTTGGTCTGAATTTGTTCGCTGGAAGAGAACAGGAGCTTGTGCAACATTGTAAGGATAGATTTTTGAGTAAATTACCGGAGACAGACATTGGGGAGTTCGCGAAGATACAGCTAACACTGCCGGATAAACTGGATCCTGCAGACGAAATGTCTTGGCAGCATTATTTGTATTCGAAGCTAGGGCAAAAGAAGGATTCTTTAGAAGCGGTAAAGCCCCAACAGCTGGAAGACGTGGTTGCGCGAATTACTGACATGGCGAAGGTCCTGTTTGGGCTGCATATGGTGAGTTGGAATAGTGGGATATATTTTCTTCACAAAACGGAAATAAAGAAGACACTTGAAGATTGAATTAAGTTTGCTCTCATCTGTTCCTTGACATTATTAGGCATTTCTGAGCGCTTAGAATTTTTTAAATTTCAATTACACTTCCCTTAAACGAACCATTAAATTAATTAAAGGTTGCAGAATAAATAGCCGCCTTCATATGGCAATTGCTGTCGTATACAAAATTTCTAATTATGCAATTTCAATAATTTTTCTTCATGACGGAAGAATTGAAAATTTTCCATTGTACTCGGGATGATGTGGGGTAATGTCTCCCTCGGTAAATTTCGAATATTGTTAATGAGAAAATCAATACAAGTTGCAAATATCGAGATTATAGACTTCACGGCGACGTCGACCCGGTAAATAGGATTTTACTGCTTTCAGAATCGTTAGAAATAGATACAAAAGCCGATAGTGTTAGATTTTGAAATTAATAAGTACACCTAAGATCCTGTGACAGTCCGTATACCTGCGGCTTCGATTCCCAATTAAATCTGTGGAAATGTTTAGTGTCAGTAGCCACTGGACAGTAACTCTGACATTGACAATATTGAATTTTTTCTATTCAATATCTCTACAAATCGCTCAGCATAATTGCCTCATCTTCAATAGAAATTGGATTATAAAGTTCATGGAATTTACCTTAGAATTCTCGAAAAAAATCAAGTTTGAATTTCTGAGAGAAAACACTACATTCTGCGACAAAAATATTTTATACCAGTCAGCTTAGGCTTAAATTATGCATTAGAAAATTCAATGGACTTATCGCATTTTACCATTTGGTTAGTACATTTAATTGAATTTATTTTATATTAATATTATTTCAATTCCTTTTCTCGTCAAACACGAGTAGATAGATCATCCTCAGCAGCAGAGCAAGAATATTTATAGATCCGTCGTATCGATTGAAAGGAAACGAGCGGTTATCGCTTGTTTTCGTCAAACTCCCCTACATTCCTTACCCAGGTATCCCATTTTGTTTATTTATATTTTTAATTGTGTTTTTTTGCGTGAAACTAATCCCTAAAGTCTTTCCAATTTGATTTTTCACCAGAAGGAAAATTAATGTACTAAGCATTATAAACGTAACGCAATTATCATTGCAAAGATTTTTTCGGTTGCTACATAATAATTCATCTAATGGAACACTAATTTTTCTGTTACTCTCCCAAAAATTTACAAGTGCTAACACACAAATTTTTATAAGGGTGCAAAATGTGGTACATTTATAGTGCTAGTACATGAACTTTTCGGGGATTTTTTTTCCAAATCTTACGTGATATTTTTTTAATAAATTTAGTGTTGTGTGTATTTTTGCATGCTGACTAACAGGCAACAAAGCCACCACCATCCAGAGACGGATGGAAACGTGTGCTGTGTGCCGCAAGGAAACGAGCAGCTGTGGCGTGCCTCCGTAGTGAACCACTTTACAAATTGAGAAGGTAACATGTGGCGTTGATGGAATTAATCGATTGACACTGTGTGCTTTTAATGAATGATGATAAAAGTTATCATGAAGAGCAGAAATCTGTATTTTTTACGTAGCGATTGTCAGAACATTTTTATTTATTATAATTCTTAATAATACTTTGTAGACATCGAGCAATCAACATTTTTGCGAGAACTTACTACGAATTGTGGCTTCAAGATGAAAATGTTGGGCAGGAAATTATGATCGAAGAATTAACGGTAAATCTTATTTCAATATTTAGAAAATATTGCTCCTTCATTGTTCATCGAGCGGAAAGACTAATAGGATCAATTAAAACATCTAGCAATCGTTCGAAGATGCAGAGTTGAAGAAGATGGATAAAGCAGAGGATGAAGGCAAACCTGATCCTCTAACTCAACTTGTAACGACTTTCTGTCGAGGAGCAATGACTGAACGCTCTGGAGCACTTCAAGAAGATCCCCTCTACATGAGTTATGCCCAAATCATCTCCAAATCGTGCGGCGAAGAGGAAGAAGAAGGCGAGGCTGAGGAAGGCGGGGGTGAGGGTGAGGAGAGTGGGCCCTCCATTCACGTAAGTCAAGCCTATTATGATATTCATTGAACTTTGTGCAACACTGAATGCGATTTTCTCCCAGTGACAAAGTCTCGTTTATAGAAAATTTGACTATTAATGCACGTAACTATTCTCTTTTCCGAACTTTCTGTATCGGTCAGCAGCCGACGCATAGACTCATATTGGTAAGGCAATCTAGTGTCTTGTTCCTCGTCGTTATCATCAGTACTTCCTCGTTCTGTTAATCTTTACCATCTTCATTGTAGGACTTGACCTGTTAATCTTTGTCGTATATCTTTCGTTCATGTGATTAATAATGTGAACAGTTATATTGAGAGTAATTGTTTTGTTCATGCTTTCTGCAGAGGCCAATGCACAAATTGATGGTAAGAAGATTTGAAACGTCCCCCTCTCTTGCAGGTGCACCAATAGATACAAATTTTTTATGTAAATCATTGAATAATAGCTGAGTATTAGCACTTGTGCAAAAAAAAAACATTTTTCAAACACATTGTTCCATTTTTCCCCTCCATTTCATTTATCTCCCCCTCCCCCCCTAATTCGTATCATTTTTTCGGATAAAACTAATCCTGAAGTTGAATTTTTTTGTGAGTTCTCCCTCAATAGTTCAACAGTTCAGTTTTCAAAACCGTTTAAAGCGCGTAAAGTGAATTTTGAATGCGTAAAACGAAACTTTAACTTTACGTATAAGAACAACCACTTTACCCCGACTACGGTTTCCCAGAGCAAACTTTATTATCCCTAAAAAAAAAATCTATTATGCAAACGTGCCGTAAGGGCTCGTTTACCGGATCGACAACTTAATATACTATTATTCAGATAACATATATGAATCCCGGTTTTTATGGAAATGTCTTCAGATTTCCCGAAATAGTTATTGGACATTTGTCAAAAATTCTAAGAATTTTCATTTGAAACTTCCCATCAATTTCATGTTACTCATAAATTCATCTCATTCCCTCCTCTAGGAACAAGAGATGGAAAAACAAAAACTACTGTTCCATCAAACCCGTCTCGCAGACAGAGGTGTAGCCGAGATGGTGCTCCTCCACATATCAGCCTGCAAGGGAATCCCCAGCGAAATGGTCATGAAAACCCTAGAACTTGGAATATCAATCCTACGAGGTGGTAACATAGAGATCCAGAAAGGAATGTTGAATCACCTGAAGGAGAAAAAAGATGTCGGTTTCTTCACTTCAATAGCCGGCCTGATGAATTCATGCAGTGTTCTGGACCTCGACGCCTTCGAAAGGAACACGAAAGCCGAGGGTCTGGGTGTTGGTTCGGAAGGAGCGGCTGGAGAGAAAAATATGCACGATGCTGAGTTCACGTGTGCATTATTTAGATTCATTCAACTAACCTGTGAAGGCCACAATCTGGAGTGGCAGAATTACCTGAGAACTCAAGCAGGAAATACAACTACAGTAAACGTTGTTATTTGCACTGTTGACTACCTCCTACGACTCCAAGAGTCAATAATGGATTTCTACTGGCATTACTCGAGCAAAGAGCTCATTGATCCCGCAGGAAAAGCCAATTTTTTCAAAGCCATCGGTGTAGCCAGTCAAGTCTTTAACACATTAACTGAAGTAATCCAAGGTCCTTGCACCCAGAATCAACAAGCACTTGCACACTCTCGTCTCTGGGACGCAGTTGGTGGTTTTCTCTTCCTCTTCTCCCACATGCAGGACAAACTGTCAAAGCACACAAGTCAAGTTGATCTCCTCAAGGAGCTCCTGAATCTCCAAAAGGACATGATCACAATGATGCTATCTATGCTTGAAGGTAACGTCGTCAATGGAACCATCGGAAAGCAAATGGTGGACACACTAGTAGAATCCGCCGGAAATGTCGAGCTCATTCTCAAGTACTTCGACATGTTCCTGAAGCTGAAGGACTTGGTGACATCCCCGAGCTTCTTGGAAATCGATCCCAATAATGACGGCTGGGTTCACCCGAAGGACTTCAAAGAGAAGATGGAACAGCAGAAGAGTTACACTCCCGAGGAGATTGAATTTATGTTAGCCTGCTGTGAAACTAATCACGATGGAAAGATCAATTATGCGGCCTTCATGGGACGCTTCCACGAGCCTGCCAAAGAGATTGGTTTCAATCTTGCAGTTCTCCTGACTAATTTATCAGAGCACATGCCCAATGAACCGCGACTCGCTAGATTCCTGGAAACAGCGGGCTCAGTTCTGAATTACTTCGAGCCTTTCCTCGGTAGAATAGAAATTCTGAATGGCCAGAAGAAAATTGAGCGAGTATACTTTGAAATAAAAGAATCGAACATTGAGCAGTGGGAGAAGCCTCAGATCAAGGAATCAAAGAGACAGTACTTTTATACTACAGTGGTGGATGCTGGAGACAAAGAATTACTGGAGACATTTATAAACTTCTGTGAGGATGCAATTTTTGAGATGCAACACGCAAGCTCTTTGATGGCAGTGGAGGACTCTGGTGGTCTCAGTAAAGTCAGAGAGTCTTCCTACACATATTTGGGTGATGAAGAAGAGGAGAAAAACAAGGATCCATTTAGGAGAGGCTTACAAGTCTTCAAAGATGGCCTTTCTCTCTCCGTCTCCATGCTTTCACCCGGAAACATCAAGACCAAAATAGCTGAGATGCAGCAGATGACAATCCCAGAATTATTCATCGGTTTCTTTAAGATGATGTTCTACGCATTCTACTATTCCGGATTCGGTATTGGAGTTGTTCTCAATTACTTCTTAAAGATTCTATTGACATTGATGAGGGGACCAAATACAGAAGAGGAAGTGGTTGAGGTGAAGGAGGAGGAAGAGAAGCCATTGAGGCACTTGCCAGCACTGCCGGCAACACCGGATGAATCCAATCTCCAAATACAAGCGTTCGGGATGGATATAACTAAGGAGGATGGGGGGGCGATAAAGATAGCAGCGCACGAGTCGAATACCTTGACACCGCAGTCCAGTATGGAGGAAACTGGAGAGACTACTCCCGAGGAGGGCGCAGGTGATGACGCTGGTAAGGCTGGAGAATCAGAGGGACCAATGACATTGACAGAGCTACTTGGAGGTGAGCAAGCGAGAGCAGAGGCTGCTGCAGCTGCTGAGGCTGCCGCTGCCCAGGAAGCAGCAATGGCAGCTATTGCTGCAAATAAACAAGTTCCTCCTGTGGAGCCTGCAGCAGTTCATGGGACAGACTCTCAATATGGCAAGAGAATTGTCTCCTATTTGGCTAGAAAATTCTACAGTCTCAAGTGGATTGCCCTGGTGCTTGCATTCTCGATCAACTTCACTCTACTCTGCTACAGGGTGACATCGCTCGAAGCTGGTGATGACAACAGCAAAGAAGTACTGGCTGATATCATTGGCGAAGCGTCTGGAGAGGGTTCTGGGTCTGGGGGGGCAGTTTTTGAAGGGAGTGGCGGCGGAGAGGGCTCTGGAGAGGACATGGAAGACCTTTTAGAGTATGTCGATGTTCCTGAGGATTATCAGTACATGTCCTATGTTATGAGGTTCATGGCTGTTGTACATACTATGGTTTCACTTGCCATGCTGATTGCTTATTATCAACTCAAAGTACCACTGGCTATCTTCAAACGAGAAAAGGAAATTGCTAGGAGAGTAGAGTTCGATGGATTGTATATTGCTGAAAGCCCTGATGAAGATGATATCAAAGCACACTGGGATAAAATGGTCATATCGGCTAAGTCATTTCCAGTTAATTATTGGGACAAATTCGTGAAGAAGAAGGTCAGAACGAAATACAGCGAAACGTATGATTTTGATTATATCAGTAATCTCCTTGGAATGGAGAAGACGTCATTCAGTCAGCAAGAGGAGGGGGGCAGTGGACCTATTCACTATATAACTTCTATCGACTGGAGATATAATATTTGGAAGGGTGGTGTCACCATAACAGATAATTCATTCTTGTACAGTCTGTTTTATTTGACATTCTCCATTGCTGGAAATTACAACTATTTCTTCTTTGCTGCTCATCTGCTTGATGTCGCGGTGGGAATCAAGGCATTGAGAACCATTCTTCAGTCTGTCACGCACAATGGAAAGCAACTACTCATGACTGTGGGATTGTTGACCATTATTGTGTATATTTACACGGTTATTGCCTTCAATTTCTTCAGGAAGTTCTATGTACAAGAAGAGGAGGAGGGGGAGGTGGACAAAAAGTGCCATGATATGTTGTCCTGTTTCACTTTCCATCTTTATAAGGGAGTCAGAGCTGGTGGGGGTATTGGAGATGAAATTGAGGCGCCTGATGGGGATGACTCGGAATTGTATAGGATTATATTTGATATCACGTTCTTTTTCTTTGTAATCGTCATCTTGCTGGCTATCATTCAGGGTGAGTGCTTGTATTGATTTTTGACATTTGCATACGTTTCCCATTCGCAAAATTCGATTTTCCATACATTAAGATGAAGAATGAATTTCGGTGGACGTGGGAAAAGTGATTTGTAGCTCCTGAGAAGTTTATAACGTGAGCTGAAGGCGAGTGAGTCATACAATCTCGCTGGCCAAGAAACCGTCTTTCCACTTGTCGAAAAAGTTTTGACTCAGAATATCACTCACTTTCATGCAGCTCATCCTGTAAACCTGCCACGAGCCAAAATAGTATTTGCGAAGCGGGAGGGAAATGTCACTTTGCTCCCGCCGAGACGGAAAGTACTTATTCGATTACTTGTGATCGAAAAAAGTCCTAGTTCGCCACTTGCTGAACGTAACCCACACAAAAACTATTGTTCGCTGTATGTGAGACGGGAATTTTTAGGCCGTTTTATTTCCAATTTCACAATCGCGAAAACTTTTTCTCAGTCATTACAAAATATACTCTTCCGCGCTTGTTACAAAATATATATTATTAAATATACTAAATCAAATAAAACATACTGAACATACTATCAACAACTATACTATATTATTAAATATACTACTATTGCCTGATGAGGCAATATATGACGTTTAGTGCTCTATAAGATAAAAACTATTGTAGTCGTTAGTTTTTTTATATATCCCACCATCAATCAAACGCCCTTGGATACTAACTCTAATAAGCAGTCTCAAATTTCGCGCAGGACTCCCCCGAAGGCGGTTAACTGCTTCTCCATTAAACCAATAACTGGGCTTCTAGGTTTGATCATTGATGCTTTTGGTGAACTTCGTGATCAACTTGAGAGTGTTAAGACCAATATGGAAAGCAACTGTTTCATTTGTGGCCTTGGAAAGGACTATTTCGAATCTGTGCCACATGGATTCGATACGCACGTACAAAAGGAACACAATCTTGCAAATTACATGTGAGTGTCACAAAGAACATGAAAATTTCAGTTTTTGTTTTATAATCCCGAGAGCTTTGTTGACCCTTTTATTACATACTCTAGGTTCTTCCTCATGCACCTCATCAATAAACCAGACACTGAGTATACGGGTCAAGAGACTTATGTGTGGAATATGTATCAACAAAGAATGTGGGATTTCTTCCCAGTGGGTGACTGCTTCCGAAAGCAGAACGAAGCTGTGGAGGAGGAAGTGAAAAAGAAATAGTTTTAAACGTATTTTTTAATTGAAAATTCGATGGCCCTTGAGACAAGCGAACAATAAATTGAAATATTGATGATTATTGTATCGACAATCTGGAGTCGTAGCGAGCTTCGGGCATCTCTCGGGCTCGTCTGTCGCATTCGAATAAAATTTTTACATACTCTAGGATTCTTAAAATCCAATATGTATGATAAATTCAGTAGTGAAGGGATGAAAGGAAGTCAGCGCATTGTTCATAGGATAAATTATCGATATGTATCTAAGGGACGGGAGATAGGCAAATTTTTATTTAAAAATCTTTTTTCTAGCTCAAATTATGATGTACAAAAAAGATTTTAGGGGAAATTTCATTACCTCTTTCCCTTTAACTTATCGATCGGAAACTCGCGCTTGGTAAAATGCACTTACCTCGTTTTACCACTTCACTATTGAATTAATGTAGAAATTCAATTTTCCTGCGGAAAATTAGGAAAGTAGCTGGACGAGCGTAATAAATGATTTTCCATCGCCAATGGAGGGATTAGTGCCTCCGAAATCTATCGCAGTTAAATTCACCTATTTTTTCAATTTTGTAACGGCTCGATGCGATAGTCATCTGCGAAGATTTAAATAACTTTAAACTCAATCTTTGATGATTCAAAACATTGACTTTTAAAATGCTCGGAAAAAGCTGACAGCACAAATTAGGTAGAGATTTTTCTGCAGAGAAACCGTCACGAAAATCGTCGACAATTCATATCCCTATCAATGGTTAACTGATCAGTCGATTTGTTGTCCTTGAATACGTTACAGTGAATATAGTCGTTATTTATTGGTGAGAATTTGTTATAAATGAGAATTTCTAAATTTCATCACAGATGATCTATTGTGAACTGTTTTTTTCTTTCGGTTTTCCATTCACGATAATGACTGGACTCAGCATGTTGTTAATTGAGATTGTCACAATAATGTAAATAGAAGGAAACCTCTACGGCAGGGCTATCTGAGAATAAAAATATTAAAAATTTTATCGATTTCAATTCTTCACTGTCGACAAAGTAGTCTAGTTTCATCAATATTTGGTACTTATGAAAATTCTTTACTGAATCACAATCACCGAAGAATGATAAAAGTAATTATTTCTCGACAGTATGTTCTACTAAATAATTATTGTACTCGAAAGATAAATGACAAATTCATCAAATTCACGTCACTTTAGCCATTACTACTAATCAAAACAGTCTATGGGTGATTTATCTCTTAATACTTCTCACTAATTCTTGACATTATAAATCCCGGTCTGAACTCTTGAAATTACATTTTAGTTTATTTACAATTACAATGTTAGTTTACATGATAAAACCATAAATTTGAAGTAGAAACTTTTAAGAACTGGCAACAAAATTTTTCCATTAGGAATTCAAGAAGGAGAAAAATGATTTTGGATGCGGAATTGCAAAAAATCAGGACTTTTGTTGTTTGCCATTTGAATAATTACTTAAAACAGTCATTAAAGTGTATTTCGCGCGAAAATTTTTGAATAATTACTGCACTTAAAAAATAAACAAAAAGCGCGTCTTTGATAGGAAGGGTCCTGTCGTCTACTTGAAAATAATCTAAATTCATTAACAACTGTTAATGATCAATACTTTGGATTGAATGGTGATTTATTTTCTAGAACTTAATAATTCCCAATTACAAGTGCCGCACTCAGCACTTGTAATTACATTTAAGTTTCTAATCGAAGTACCAAGATGGGCTATTGAAAGTGGTGGAATGCTGGTGGTGGTGAAGGGCTCGGGGCAAAGGAGAGTATCACTGCTAAAAAGGACAAGGAAGAATGAGATTTATGGACAGTGGAATGAGGAGAAATGGGGTCGCGCAGGCGTCAAGTGAACGCCCGCCTTGGAGTACCCAATACGGAGTTAGTAGTGGTCCAGGGTGGAAAATGCATCATTGCACGGGAGTGTCAGTCTGCAGTCGGGTTTGCCATCAGAATCCAAATATGCAGCCTCGTAATAATGGAATATGCGCTAAAATCGAGAATTATATATCTGAACTGAGCCAGTGGTAAGTTGGTAATTCTATTTTATTAACCATTGCGCGAATAAATGAGGGACAATTTAGAGAGCAGTTTCCGGCATCTTGAGGGGTGGTTCCCGGGTTAAAGGCGCGAGTCGTGTTTACTATGCACTTCTTACCCGGCGTGTGTAGAATTGTGGGAGTTCTCTTTTGGGGCAGTTGAATTTCCTCTGAATACCAGACACATTTCGGGATTTTCGACTCTGCAATGCTATTCGATACGGTTTTAAATCATTTTGAGATGGGGGAATTAATGATGTCGAGTGGTAGGGTGTGTGAAAAGTCGAAAACTTTGTACTGAATAGTTACCACACTCGACGTGATCATTAAAAAGTTTATGTTCTATCTCAACTACTGGAGGATTTCAATATTTTGCATTATTTCCGTCCGGTCTAGAATACAATAATTACTCCTAGCGATGGAGTTCATGATAAATGCAGATATTTTGATTCAAGAAGCTTGATTACAAATTCAGATTCACCCTTAAAGTCAAATTTCCTGAGTGCTTTCTGAAGTGGATAATTTCGCCAGAGTAAAATTCGAGCGTCTTCGATTTGCGACAATCCTTATCACGGGACTCTGGATACGGCTTATGGGCGTTGAAAACGAAAAAAGATATTCCGATGCAACAGTAAAAAATGCAAGTTTTTTAGAGTTCTGAAAATGAAACTTCTTTTTTGAGTGGCTTGGTGGCATCAGGAGAAAATCGCTTATGATTTTTTAATTGTCCTCCGTTTACATATCATATATAAAAATCATTGGTTTCAGATTATATATAATTTCAATAATTTTAGAATCATTGAAATTATTATTATTCGTAAAAATTTTCTTCTGCACAGTTATTACACTTGTGAAATTAATTAAAAATCCTTTTCCACTCGCATTACCTTTTCTTATTTCAAGTTAAATCCCTTTAATTTCAGTAACAACATAAAAATTAGTCTACCATCATATAAATTGAAATTAATTATCTATTCCAATTCTACCAACAGGTCAGTATGGAGAACCATAATTTTGGGTCAATTCCTTTCGATAGTTCTCTACTGGATGACGCAGTTGAATCATCACATAAATACGGTATCCTTACCGAAGCTCGCGATACCCACAGGTAAAATAGAAAAAAATAATAACGTAAAAAAAAGACACGCTGAGGTACAATGTAAATACAACCTTTCAAAAACATTCTATTCACCGTGCCAATGAGAGAGAAAAAATCTCCACTCGTTGTTCTATACTGCATAAACTTTTCTCAACTCACAATAGGACAAAATATGCCGCATTACGCAATGATGTGCCTGGTATATACAACGTGGATGTCTTGCAGAGGTGCAGGCAATGGACTTTTCTCAGTCCTAAAATCTCGGGGCTGGAGATACTTACTGCTTGCCTTCATAGATGTTGAAGCAAATACACTTATAACTTCTTCTCATCAGTTCACCAGTCTAGCCAGTATTCAGGTAAAAACTATTTTGAGAAATGAAAAACAATGAAACAACTTTTAAACTAACTCATTTGCCCTCTATCTTCTTCTAATCCTGATGTAATCCTGAATTTCATATTTTTGAAAAGGCAACTGGAGAGTGAAATTAAACGCACCAGTTTAATTCATCCTTTCCAGACGGGGAATTAATCACGAATTTTAATTCATTATAACTTCGTTACTTCGAAATTTAGCTGCTGGATTGCGTGGCAATTCCCGTTGCTCTGGCGCTCTCGTGTCTTGTGCTAGGCGTGAGATATCGAATTGTTCACATTGTGGGGATCTCCGTTTGTCTCATGGGAGTTGGATGTCTTGTGTGGGCTGGAATTGATGACAATAAGGATATTGGTGTTAATGGTGAGGGGAAAAGTCAATACTTTCAACGAAAACAAATAATTTTTTAATATAAAAATAATAATTCAGGCGCAAAGTGGTATATCAAATTAAATTCATTTTCATTCTTCGCCAGTTTTTAATAAATTTCTCGGAATTTAAGACTAATATCAAAATTTCTGTCAAGACCTTTTTCTAGAAAGAATTGAGAGGTATGAAAAATGTAATTACAAACATTCTCTAAGTTCCATTTCATTTATAAAAATTATTTCGGTTTAACCGGTTTAAGATCTCACTACGGCATGCACATGAAAACTGAGTTTCTTAAAATCAGTCATTTCCAACTGAGGACTAAGCGATTTTTCCTCTCTTGCACTTTTAATGGAAATGTCTTGCCAATATGAAAAAGTTCCAATTTCACTTTTCACAGCGAAAAATCAACTCGTTGGTGACATGCTGTGCCTAGGTGGAGCAGTTCTTTTTTCAGTAACAACAGTCCTGCAGGAATTAGCAGTAAAAAGTGTCGACATAATTGAATATCTCGGAATGATTGGATTCTTCGGAACAATTCTGAGTTGCATTCAAATGTAAGTTGACCGGATGAACAATTGATTTGAAATAAATGGAATGCTTGATTTTTTTCTCATCTCAACTTAGCGGAGTATTGGAGAGACTTCAAATCGAATCAGTCACCTGGAGTACAGCAACGCCAGTTGTCATTACTGCCCTAGTCTTTTATTGCATCACTCAATTCGTCTTCTTCTCTCTCGTTCCCGTTATTCTCTTCGAGTCTGGCGCAACCGCATTGCAATTGTCCCTTCTCACTGCAGATTTTTTCAATGTTCTTATTGGCATGCTGGGTCATAAATACAAGGTATGGAAAAAGTAATGAACGATTACCAAAATATTTTATCGCACAATGGCGCTATTTGTTCCATATCCAAGGGAGGAGGATTTAGTCGTACGAATTTATGATGGAAATATTTGGATTTTTCTAGTTTCATACATTGTACTTCCTGTCTTACATACTGACAATGACTGGAATATTCATTTACGCTATAAAGAGGACCCCAATGTCTTCAGGCTCAAGAAGACAACAGCAGCTCGAGACACCAGTTCCAGATTACAGGTAATAAATTATTGACAGAATCATTTCTGTGATGAAGTGATGACACAAATTTCCCTGAAGATCTTAATGGTAAATTTTTTGTGGCTCTGCCGTTTTCATAACAAATGTATAAAAAGATTTAAAAGACAAACCTAATCCGTTCTCTCAGAAATTCTGCTAAATGACCGTAAAATTCTATCAGGACTTCTTCGACCTTTTCAACAGAGATTTGCTTGGTAGAAAAAGGTCTATAGATATGAAGTTAAAAAATCAGTCCATCATTTTCCTTGTATTTGCTTTGTTACAATTTCCTCTGTACGAATTATTAGACAAAATTTTTAAGTTTTCTTCAGGTTTTTGTTCTAACAATAT
>JAPYZN010000445.1:0-20941 GCA_030522865.1 Psyttalia lounsburyi | reverse complement strand
CGATCCCGATCGTGAACGTGAACGTGAACCGGAACGTGACCGGGAGCGAGACTTTGAACGGGAAGCTCTGGAGCCCTCTGACTCCGAAAGAATCCTCTTTTTACCAGTTGGCCCTTTGCTTGTTCCTGCTTCGTCCCTGAAAATATGGAAAAGGAAAAATTAATGGATTAGTACTTTCAAAAATCTGGCCTGCCGGAAATTAGTAGATTAGACCAATTCGACTCGTACTGAAAATGATTTGCTTATCCTGACTATTCAACTTGACTTTTTAACTGATGAAGAGTGTTATTTAGTTTTGATGAACATCAATACCCATCAATCGATGGTAACTATTCAATAATAAAAAAGAACATGTGTGGAATCGTTACAGTAGCATGCTAGGATATGGGGTATAAAATCTCAGACATTTTCATTGTTTGGCTGGGTATCCTGGATTTTCTTTCGATCACTGAATCCGGCATGGTTTCCATACACTCTATTGTTTTTTTTACAGTGTTCCAGGAGATAACATTCTAATTCGTAAAACAATCGCCTGAGGACTTGTGTATCCAAAAAAATAGCTCATTCATTCCTATTGAAACGGTCACATCTAATTTTATTCCAATACATACCCGCTAGCAGTCTTGAGTTCAGTATCACTCTCAGATTCACTAGTTGAAATAGTCTCCTTCGACAAGAACTTGGAATTATTTCGAGTGACTTCCGGAGCAGCACCTGACCTCCTGTGTCTCCTCCCAGTGCCCACTTTCCTACCCCTCTTAGCCTTGGGCCTGTCACTCTCAGAGCCTCCACTCTCGTCATTCTTCTTCCGACCCTTCCCCCGGCTCCTCTTCTCCTTCCCCTCCCCACTGGCCTTCCTCTTCCTCTTCCTTTCCCTGGGAGCATCTTCCCTTCGCTCGTCACCCCCAGAACCGCCAGAATCACTGACATACTGCTCAGATCTGCCTTTCTTACCCCTCTTACCCTTCTCATTAGGCATTTCTCCAAACACGAGCGCATTTTTGGTCTTCTCAACGTACTCCTGTCTCTTCTGGAGCATTGCCTCTTGGGTCTGCTTGCGCAACTCCTCCATCTGCTTCTGCTGCTCAGACTGGCGTAACTTGAACGCCTGTCTCTCCTCTTCCTGCTTCCGCCTGAGCATCTTCTCTTCCTCATCAAGACGCCTAGCTCTGGCAACGTGATATTGCGCCTGAGAGAGAAGATCCTGGCACCTTCTGGCCTCTATCTCCGCCAGCTGAGCCATTCTATCTCCATTAGTAGTCAAATACTGGAAGTACTTGTGTGACAGTCCCAATTCGTGAACAGCCTGAAGAACAGTTGTTAACGTTGACTTCTCATCCTTAAGAATCTGCGTCGCAAGTCGTTGAAGCACAAGAGCAATATTAAACAAAAGTATTGTATCCTGTGGAGCAACTCTTCTAGCCTTGAGAAGTGTCATCTTAGCTTCCTTCAACTTGCCAGCCTTGAAATACGCCCTAGCCAGGTACTGCAGTACCTCCACATGATGATACTTATAAAATTTACGAAGACAATTCTCGTACATCTGTATCGCACTGACAAACTGCTTCTGCTCAACATAAATGTGTGCGATATTCAGCCAAACATCGCAGAATTCTGCAGTTGCCTCTCTGACCTGTGCAAATATATCACGAGCTTCGTTAACAGCTCCTTTGTGAGCTAAAACTGCACCAATTCCATTGGCTGCCCAGATGTTTTTCGGATCATTTCTTAAGACTTGCTTGTACATCGCGAGAGCTCGATCCTGATGCCTCTTCTCCTTCTCCTTATCCTTTCCACTCTGATGTAGTGTCTGCAGCCAGATATTTCCAAGTGCAATGAGTGAATAAGCATCAGTACTCGTCGAAGGATTATTCAGAATTCTCTCGAATTTCCTCTGCCCCGGGCCCCACTCCATCTTAGCCAAATGAAGATTACCGAGCAATGACCAGGCATCTGGATGCTCGCTGTTTATTCTGAGCGCGTCCTTAAACCAATCAGAAGCTTCGTAAATTTGTCCCTTATCCCTAGCCATGCAGCCCAATCTCAAGTAGCAGTCCATGTAATTGGGATGCTCCTTGAGAATATCTTTGTACAGTTTCTCGGCCCGATCGAATACGCAGAGGGCTTCGTTCAATCGAGCGAGATTGTACGTCGTTGTCACTGCGATTGAATTGTAGTACGTTGGGTCATCTTGGGCGTCATATTTTGATCTTGCCAGGGACTGCTCCAGGTTCGTTCGTGCTTCCTCGAGGTTTCCCAAACGATAATGGAGGGCTCCAACGTTGTTGAGAATTTCAGGTGGAATCTCAGCTTCAACTTTCTCCTTGAGAATTCTCGTGGCTGTTCCATAGGCATTTAAAGCTGCTGCTAAGTCACTCTGTTCCAAGATTTGTGCTAGTTCGATCCAGGCTTCTACGTCGTCTGGAAACTGCTCGGTGACTTTGCGGAGATGATTCTTGGCGATGTCTCGTTTAGATTGCGATGAAGAATTGGCGTAGAGAGAGCCCAGGATCTTCATGGTTTCGTAGTTACCTGGTTGAGCCTTGAGAACTTTCTCGAAACACTGGGCTGCATTTTCAGAATCACCTCTGTAAACGTACATCTGTCCTAGACCGAAATGTGGAAGCACAAAGGCAACAGGGGCGAACTGGGTTGCCTGATAATAATACTGAAAGGCTTGGTCGTAGTCCCCCTGAACGTGAAAGGCTCTGGCAAGTTGGTAACAACTCTCCGCTCTCATGGCTTCGTTCTCAGTGTTGTGGAAAGCATGGAGGGCAAGGTGTTGAACCTTGGAGTAGTCCTTCTTGAAGAAAAAGTGGTTAGCGAGGTGATTAAGGACCATGGGATTGGTGGAGTCAATAGTGTAGGCTTTGGAGAGCATCTGAACTCCTGTTCTTATGCTCTCTGGCTGCTGCTGATTGAGTTTGAGAACTGATAGACCCACCAAGGCACCTACACACTGACCATCCAGCTGGAGAGCCCTCTCGAAGGCTAATTTTGCTTTGTCCTGATTATTCAGTTTCATGAAGCAGTGGCCCATTCCTAATCTCACAGCTGCTGGGCAGTTGGGGTTAGTTCGCAGTGCTTTTTTGTAGAATGCAAGGGCGCCTCGGTAATCTTTTTTGTTGAAGGCAATGCAGGCTTTACCCAGGAGAGAGGGAATGTTGTTTGGGGATTGGTTCAGTACAAAATTGAATTGGGCATCGGCCTGCTCCATTTTGTCGCCCTCCAGCAAACAGAAGTAAGCACGACCCAGTAAGTGATTCTGATCGTACATGATAATTTTGTCAGCTGTCGTGTAGAGGAGTGTTGCCTTCGTGAATAAATCTCGTTTTTTATCCTTGTTCTTCTCGCGATTTGCCTCCTGAACGTAGTAGGCTGCCAGCATGTCCAAGGCACGCATTTGATCCTTCTCATAATCACGGTAGTCGACATTGGCGTCAATTCTGGAAGACTCGAGGATCTTGATGAAATCCTCGATTTTGTGTTGTTTGTAGTACTCAAGCTGGCAAAAAGAAATTAGAGAGGACTCATTCGATGACAATAGTCTTAGCATGCGAGATTATTTTTTTTCCAATCCTCTATTCACCTCGGGTAATAACAACTGGATTGACAAGAATTGATGATACTTACTGATTTATTGAAGGTAAATGAGAATAAGATCATTTTTACCATAAAATAGGGAACCAGTTCATTGTTTAATTAGGTCTCATTACCTAATTACGTCAAATGCGCAGTTTTAATTAATATAGGTTAATGTAATTAATAAAACTCGGAGCTAATGACACCAGAATATTGTGAATGGTGACATAATTTGCAACAAAAAAGTTCTTCTGAAATTATTTGATAAATTGGTTCTTAAAAAAATACTCTTTCTAGATTAAAATTTGCAGTCGAAACGTTTATTTTCTGACATATTTTGTCAGTTTTCTCTAATTGAAAATAGCCAACAATTAGATCAAGATATGTGATTTATCATTTACATGTAAAATTATCCCTGACACTACAGTAAACAACAGACATCGTTCTAAAACTTCTTGAAAGCTTACGCCGAAAAAGAAAACAATCTTCATGATAAAGTCACCATTGTGAAATTTAGGAAGTGAGGGGAAAAAACTCAGAAATGCTGAGTAACATCGTCACTAATTTTCAAACGCATATCGTTAATTGTCAAAGCAATACCACTGCCATTAAGAAAGCCATCTTTTTTTTGGAAAAATATGTCACAAAATTTCACAAACAAACTATATTTATAATTTTAAAAAATCAATAATTCGGGTCACTTTCTTTCGCATTCAATATTCTTAATAATTGGTTATGGATTGCTGAAAATTAATAACATGTCCCTGAAAATCAAAACCATAGCTTTCTCGGCGACAGATGCTACTGGGAAAACTCCAGTAGACTCACAAGTTTTCTTCAAAATTGAAATATAGAAGAATTTTTAACAATTTTCAGCGGTTCAATGACGGCATTATTTCAGGGAATCTCAGCCTGAACAATTAAAAACGGTTTTCGTAACTGTTAAATAATCTCTCCGAAAATAAATAAATATCAATATAATCATTACCAAAACCAAATAAATCAACTAGTTGCGTGCTACTAATCCAGGGTTTTTCAGTGCCGAAATGATAAACACTTTCGAAAATATTGAATAAAAACTCACAGCCAAATTGACCCAAATACTGAGTTGGGCATGTTCCTGTCGCAGAATACCGAGGACTTCATCTCCCTCCGGTAATTGATCCAGACACAATTCGATCACCTGTAAATAATACGAGACAAATATAAATATATGGTTGCAATGGAAAACACCCTCGGGGCCCACAGCTTCATTACCCCTCGAATTTCGAGGTTAGGTTTATGGTTACGTGTTCAAACGCTTGGAATGAACATATTCTATTTCATCACTTTCAATGTTTCTAGGCTATTCAGTGGATTAACACTGAATCAGTACAACTATTTGTGCAAAATAACTCACCTCATCTGTATCCCGGAGTGGGATCTCGATGGATCCCGCCATGGCGGTATGAAAAACGTTTTATATCCAGTGAAAAGCTTGAGCTACTCACTACTGCTTACTGCTGGTGTGCAAATATAAACTCCAGCTTCACACACTAACGGCGATTTAATACCACCGACATTGTCCGAACGATGCCGAAGTATAGCGAAATTTCATTGCCAAACATATCTCAAAATGGCACATTCGGGTCTGAGTCAGATTTTAATTAGATGGCTAAACAGGGCGCGATAGGGTAGATAAATTTACCAAGCTTACAAGCTAGAAGGATAGAGGTCTCTAGGCCTCTATTCTTCAAGGTCAAAATCCTAGCCGATGCAAATCGACTACACATAACATCAGATTCATCTGTAATCTACCGAGACGTTTTGATCGACAGCAGAGGCACGAACAGATGGAATAATGTTCAATTGTTTTCCGGCACAGATGTATAATGTTCTACTTGATTCTCACAAGCTCTGGATACCCGAGGATATGTAGTTCATACATACACTAGTCACTCGCCGGAGTACCTCCTCCCTCATTCGTTCAGTCATGAACACCTTCCAGTTCAATGGTTTATTAAACAAAGAGACTCATTGTCAAGGAATTTCATTACCAAAAGTAATAGGATAAAATATAATCACACATTTTTACACGGTCACTTATTTAGAAAAAATATAATAATGGATCTCATTGTCCTTGTGGCCACAATTATATGAAATTAGATCATATTTTCTGGGAATGTAATTTATGTAATAAAGGAAGACAAGAAATGTCTTTGGAACTAGGGAAAAATTCAAAATAGGTACTGAGAATAACACAGAGAATATTTATTCAAAATGAAATAGCAATTATGCGAATAATAGATATTTTTTTGAAAAAAAAATGTGATCGTTCTATCATTTTTATTATGATTCATGTTTCACCTGTGTTGTTGAGTTTTTGGACATGTATACGTTGAAAGATGGTCCTGAATTAGAGCTACTCCTAATAATTGGAACGAACATTAATTAAAAAAATAAATAAATAAATAAAAAAGATAGATAAATTGTACTTTTGAATTTGTCTTGAATCTGAGAAATACCAGAACATGGGACAGATGGCGCCACCAGATTAAATCCCTCAGAGAAGGCTTCAGCACTTGCCCTCTACCTATACTAGGAGGGGGATATAGCCAATGCTTGGAATGGATGGATGAATATGAACACCTTCCAATATATATAGTTATATATTTTCGTGGTTGCATCGTGTTTTAATTTATGAGACAGACATTAATAAGACCTAATGTCATTGATTAACAGGTGACGTTCTGACATTTCGCACGTGATTCAAGTGAAAGGAGGCGACAGAATTGAAGTGAGGACTCAAAAAATGGATTTACATTATCCCAAATTGATTCGTTGATATCACACCCTGCTCCAGCAATACTTGCAAAATTTGTGTAAACAAAACTTCGATTACGTGTTATGTTTGGAGTGTGCAACTAACGCTTCGTTTTCATCGTAAAATCATAAATCCACTGTTTCGTTTCCACCGACCAAGTCAAACCTGGCCCAATTGTCTTTTCGACTCTAATCCCGGCGTAAATGGGCTCAATGTAATTAACCTGTGACGTGTTTACGTTCTACAAGTGACAGGAGCAGAAGGTCGAGGGCTGAATAACAAGGTTGATTAATTCCGTCAATTCATAAACAAAATGGGGAATGTTTTGGAAGTATGTACGTCATGCTGTAAAGATCAGTCAACATACGAGGATCTTACACCTGATCCGGTAAGAATTGATGATTCACCAATATATTTTTCTGCGTAATTCACGTATTTGCATCGAATTTCCATTGACTAGAGATGATAAGTTCTCCCTTTCAATGCAGAAGTATGAATCGTTGTGCTTTGTTTTTCTTCTGAAAGTTATCGATTGTAAAAAAAATCAATATTTCAGCTCGACGGGCTCATTACTCCAGGTTTTTCTAGATACCTTGTCATCTGGAGGATTAGTAATTTGTGGAATACTTATTTCACTTGGAAATATCGATGAGGAAAATATAATTTATAAATATAAATTCCGGACTTATATTGAATATTATTTTTTTAGGAAACTAGAAGACAGCAACAAGTGGCAGCGGCTGAGAAACGAGCTCAGGAACAGGAGAGACGGGGAATTGGTGATGTAAATGCGATGAAACGTCAACAACAGCAAACCGAAAAACGAGAGAAACTCGAAGCTGAGACATCAAATGTTGATACAGAAACTGGATTAAAGGTATGTTGATTATTCTAGGGGTACGGAACCAGTACATGGAATATTGTAAAACCGATTATTAATTATTTAAGATAAAAATTGTCAACTGTCTCCTCACTCTTGTCATATGCATCTTTATTTACACCACCACTTTTTTTTTGTTTTTGCAGTGGCAAGTGAATTGAACTATCATCATCAACTAAAAGTATATCGCTGCACGTGAATCTGGATAGGTAATGGTATATGTATTTTGGGTACATGAGATAACATATTCAAAGTTATATGCGATGAGTCAAAATCATCAAAATTGTAGTTGCTACAAAATACTCCAACGACGTGTGAAATTGAGACTACGTAAATGTATCATCAGCAAACTGTTAATTCTTATAAATCTATAAATCATTTTGTTAATCTTCATACTCTATCCAATTGCCTGAGATGGATTACTTGCTGTGAGGGGGATGTGATTGAACAAAATATCTTAAACTATTTGTTTTTCCCCATTATTTTTAAGAGTTATTCACGTTTTACATAAGATTATTTACTAGTGTTATACTACACGGAGAAACAAGTTCAGAAAAAATTACGTGACAAAATGTAGATGTGAATTACAATCCTCAATTTTTCTCCTCAAGTTTCGAAAAATTTAAGGATTGCAAAATACTTTTGACCTGACATTTCATGTCAAAATCGCACGAAGAACCTTGGTATCTCTGAAACACTTATTCATGCATTATAATTACACATTAATTATTATTAATGCGTCCGAATATGATTTTTCCCTAATTCCTGTAGGAATTTTCAAAAAGTTTCTTCCGTGTAATTTATCCTTCAACATCACATAATTGTTATCATTCGAACACGAGAATACCTACTAAATGTTTTGCAAAACATTTGTATCATCATAAAAGTAATCAAGGATCGAATTGTGAATTGTATTGTGCCTATATCATCTATATTATTATAGTTATTGCACTACAAATTTCTATTGGCTAAAGTCAGACATCAATGCCGTCATTGTATTCGATTTATTTGATTTATTCAAGTGTTATTTTAACGTTCTTGCTTGAAAAGATTAGGTAAATAATATGTCAAAGTAATATATTTGTTTAATGCATTTTAATTATTTATTAAATGGTTGTAATTCAGAAATTACGAGCCTTTCAGGCACATATAAATCTATCAATGATGATTAAAAAATATTAATATATTCCGATTGTAATTTGTGATGTTTATTATTTCATACTGTTAAGGCAGTAACATCAAATACGGCTTACACGAGTGATAAGAAGAAATATATACAATTAATGACAAATAGTTGATGATTCATATAGGAACGCATATTTAATCTTCTCTTCCTGGTCCATAATTTAAACTTATTCGTCGCCTAGCGATGATACGAATGAACACAACTACTGGAATTATTGAACCAACTCCCCGCAACCAAACTAATATCCCGAATGTCTCGTACGATTTTTTTTTTCCGAAAAATAAAACTCCAGTGAAATAAACACTCGAGTAAAATCGTACGGAGATTCTAATTATCGACCTAAACTAATAGAAAATAATGAAAATAAACGGCATGTACTGCTGGTTGTACAGTATCTCATTAAATCTTGAGACTCCTCGCTGATAAGTTGAATTCCTCAATTGGCAAATTCGACCTGTTTTCCCAGCTATGTTGTCTCTCGTTATTTTCGTCCTTAACTTGGGAACACATCGGCAGTCGACTTGCCCTTTCACATCGTCGGGATACCGACCAGTAGACGAAGTCTTTTGGACATTTGTATAGGTATCCCTGTAGAGAATTCCTGGAATTTCTCTCACACTTGTAGAATGCATTGCTACAGCCCTCCAGGTATGGATAATGACCTTCGTCAGGACAGAGGACACTTCTCGTTACTCGTACCTAAAAACACGAATAGAAGTGTGTAACCAACACGTGGAAATTAAATACTGCGCAAAGTTAGATTTATGGAGATGGTAATATTAGGAGTCTATCTCTGTATATTATAAAAATCCAAATCGAATTCTTCGTGACTGGGAATTATGACAAAAAATTCCAAAATGAAAGGTGACAAAGATTACAAACCCCGTATTCTACGTTATTTCAATAGGTAAAAAAAATGTTTTCCAACTTATACAGAATATAAAATTACAAGTATACAAGTAATTATTTATAATTTTATAATTCGATCAGCAGTTGTTGTATCGTTGAAATGATTAAGGATTCTTTAATGCTGAGGGATGATAGATTCATATAAGAATTTTAATTTTCCAAAAAATTCCGACGTACAGCGTCAGGAGACTACAAATGATAAAAAATAAATCGGATTACAATATTCGTCCAACGAAACAGGAGAATAATGGACCACGTAAGCAGATGAAGAAATGAAGAAAATCATTCTAATTTTTAAAAACTTACAGGTGATATCGGCGCATCTTCGAGTTGCCTATAAAATCTAGAAGTGACGGGGCTCGTACATTTCTGATCCGTCTCTCCCTCAGCTAAACATTGCACTTTATTATCGTCAAAGATAGTGCCCACCGGGCACGCCAACACTAATACCTTGATTTCCATATTCCCTGCATTCGTACACTGATAGAACATGTTACAAAACTTGGGATGTCTCCTGAACCCGGTGGGACAGACTAGAACAATCTGCTCATCAGTTAAATTACCCATAGTACATGGTTCGGACATTGACCCTGGTGAAACAGCTGAAGTACTTTCAGTGGTCTCTGGCGCTTCACTTTCTTCCGTTGCCTCAGGGCCTTCTGTTCCCTCAGTAGTTGCTGTCTCGTCACTGCCTGTGGTAGTTTCTTCAGCTCCCGTAGGTGTTGTCTGGCCCTCTTCTCCCCCGGCAGTTGTCGATTCAGCTCCTGTTGAGTCTTGAGTGGTCTCAGTACTTTCAGGCCCTGTTGATTGATCTCCGGGGGTCGTTGACGACTCTGTTGAGACGCTAGATTCAGTCAAGTCCGTCGTGGAGGTGCCACTAGCTTCACATGATTCCACTTGTTCTTCATAATTACAGGTTAGTAGGTTCTGATCCCAGGCGGTACCCGGACCGCAATCAAAATCGTACTTTATGAATCCATTATTCACTTTTACGCATCGAATGAACTTGTGGCAATCCGAGGGGTTAGGGAAGAATCCTTCGTTAGTGCACTTGAATTTACTTGAGGAAGACTGAGAGCTTGGTGTTGTTCCACTAGGAGAGGATGAAGAAGATTCAGGAACAGGTGTCGTCGCAGCATCCGATGCTGTGCTTTCGGTATCTAGTGACGTGCTTGTGTCTTTAGGCTCTTCCGTTGATCCTGACGAAGTTGATGCTTCAGAATTCATATCTGGGGTACTCTCTGTAATGTCTGATGGTGTAGTACCTTGAGTTTCGGAGGAGGGGGTAGTCATGGCTTCAGCAGGTTCTGTTATTTCTGCGGGCGTTGAAGTCTCTTCAGTTTCTGAAGACGAAGGAGTTGTAACTTCTGAAGATTCTGTGGCCGCAACTGGTGTAGAAGTTTCCTCTGTTTCTGATAGTGAAACGGTCGTGTCTTCTGAGACGCCAGTAGTCTCTACTGAGGTAGAGGAACCTTCAGTTCCGGTCGATGAGGGACTTGTCACTTCTGGCGATTCTGATGCTTTTGAAGACGATTCTATCTCATTCATTGACTCGTCCGGGGCTTCACTACTCGGTTTACTTCCGCTCGATCCCTCACAGCTCTCGACTTGATTTTCATAATTACATGTTTGAAGATTTTGGTCCCAAGCGGTACCGGGACCACAGTTGAACTTGAATTTAGTGAATGTTTTGGATGAATGGTCAAAAGAAACGCAGCGGTAGAACTTGTGGCAATCACTGGGATCTCCAAAGAATCCTTCAGCTTCGCAGGAACCTGAAGTAGGTCTCGTAGGGGTAGAACCCGAAGAGCCTTCATCGGTTTTGGGAGTCGTAGATGAACCGTCTGAAGGTGATGCAGTCGTCGATGAGGAGGGACTTGAAGAAGATTCATTACTCTCGGATGTAGATCCTTCCGAAGTTGCATCCGGCTCTTTAGCTCCCTCCGTGGTACCGTCCTCAGGTATTTCTGTGCTAGAACTTGAATTCGGCTGGCTACTAATTGTCGTACCACTTGCTCCTGCTGTTGTACTCTCCGGCGAAGTCATGTCAACAGGCGAGGAGGTGGACTGCGGATTGCTATCAGGCTCAGAAGTCACCTCGCTCGATGAACTCGATGGCGTAGTCTCGTTGTCAGTGGCAGCCGGTCTATTACTTCCGGCACTCGAGCCACATCCAGGTACTGCGTATTCATGATTACAAGTCAAGAGAGCTTGATCCCAAGCAGTACCCTCGGCACAAGTAAATTCGTATTTCTGGTATAAACCCTCGCCCTCGACACATCTGTAGAACTTTTTGCAATCGCTGGGATCAGGAAGAAATCCCTCCTCCTTACAAGATCCCGAGGCATCTGGTTTCGGTTTGCCTAGACCCGATGCTCCCGTCTGTTCACCAGGATATTGAGCGGGTGGAGGATAGAGTCCACTGGGTGGTCTTGTAGAACCCTCTTCAGGGAACGCCGTTGGGCCAGGTAATTCAGAAGATTCAGAAGTCGAGGGATTATCAGGTTGAGCAGAGGGAACACCTGGATACGGCGGAGGGTAGAGCGATCCAGTGGAGCTGTCTCCTGATTGACCAGGTCTTTCATCGGGCTTTTCATTCGGTGGCGATGATGGATAACCCGACGAAGGAGGAGGATAGAGTTCACTGGGTTCGTGAGGACTCTGCGATCCCAATTCAGGCGGATAAGATGTGTCAGGTGGACTTTGTGGATACCCCTGATTAGGATTCTGCGGATATCCCGGAACCGGACCTCCAGACCCAGTCGCCACCTCGCCCCCCTGTGGATACCCCCCTGGTGGACGCGGCACTTCATTAGACTCCGACGGTTCCGTATTTCCAGGCTCACCCGACGACCCGGGATATCCACTTTGCTCATTAGAACCCTCACTCCCTCCTCCCACATTAAAACCCCCGTTAGACATTCCACTGCAATTACTTTTAGAGATCGCCCACGCGTGATTACACGCTTCTATCGACTGATCCCACACCGTACCATCGCCACAAGTAAATTCATAGCTCTGATATCCACCACCCCCATTGCTAACACATCTAATGAATTTACGACAATCTTTTTCATCTGGTTTAAAGCCCTCCTGCTGACACAAAGTCCCTCGGTTATTTTGTTCGTGGACATTTCCTGGATAATTATTGGACGTTGACCATGAATTCTCATTGCTTGTTGATTCAAACACTCCGCTTGTCGTCGATGACAATCCACTTGATGGAGTACCTGGTAATGGGGATCCGTAGCTTGGATAATCTGGATACGCCGCAGGTGGTCCTGTTTGTCCATTCGACGAGGGTTTGGGATGCACAGAGCCGAGATCATTTGCCGATTCGCTGCAATCACTTCTTTCACTCTCACGCGGATGTACACATATGTCGCCTTTAGCGTGAGAGAACACAGTGCCAGGTCCACACTCGAACTTAAATTTAGTGAGTGGACTACCGTTGCCCCAATTGACACATCTGTAGTAAATACTACAGCTTCTTGGGTCCTCATAGTAGCCCTCGTTGTTACACTCAAATCCACTCTGTTGATGATTCTGGGCTGACGCTGTACCTGACAGAAACATGATAAACAGTTTCATTTTAATGCTTGATAATCGATTTCATGCTCTAATAAAAAGGGCTATTAAATCTTGATTAATGGAGCGATTCCCTTCAAAGACATCATTAAGACATGAATTTAATTGGAGTAGAAACAAGTTATCCACAATTTAATCCCACCGTGATAGAATATTTCAAACAAGTCGACACCAAAAATAAAGCGTGGCAGATAAGAAATTACGAGGAATTATGATACCAGGAGGCGTTACACTGAGAGCAAGTCCTTCGGGGGGGGGGATTGCATAGGGCTTCCCCCCTTCTATCGAAGGTTACCATGGATATGTCCTCGTGGAACCAGTTTGACGGCAACAACATCCGCACTAAGATTCCACTTGCACTTCTAGTTACTTGTGTAAAAATAGTTGAGTGTACCCGTGATATTCGTCTCTTGAGCATCATCGAACCTCACACCCGTGTCTTGCAGACATGAGACTGCGATATGTATCTGGCTTGCCAGTCCGGCCAGCTGAAAATTCCCAGGGGTAATGGCTTCCTAGTTTAAACTATTGACTCACCCTGAGTTGTCACCACTATCAGGAGTAATAGTCTCGTGCAACTCCACGAAATCCATTGGAGCTTTGCCGTGGACTCGGGACGTCCGCTGAAAAAGTTAAAAGATGAAAGAGAATTTTTGTTGGGTGCAAAATGTATGGTAATAGACGAATTATTATTTTCAGCGCGAATTGACCTTCTATCAACACTTCCTCAATCTTAAATTCCTGCATAATTCAAAATATTCGATCGGATCATGGTTGACAAAAAACGGTAACGCCACTCGTCCCACTTGGCTATGATCCAGATGTTTAAATTGAATGAGGGGAAAAATGAAGAAAAAATATATATGAGCGAGGCAATTCACGATATCACGAGTCACGATCGATTCATTCGATGAAGTCGCTTTACAACTTATTGTAGAATGGAGTGCATTAGCTCTCCGGGTAGTCTACGTCATTGAGGAAAGCCCCCAACAGCGCTACAAGGATATTCAGGGAATAGATGCGGAGATAAAAGGAGATATAAAAGAGAGATGAAAGTTGCATTATCTCTTCTGTGTTATGACACTGAATTGCATTCCCCCCCCTTGAATCAACCGTTCTTCGTGACCATAGATGACATAATACTGGAGTTATATAAGGTAAATACTGGAGAGTCAGTGACACGGCCTCTCTAGCATTCTTTTCAATGCCATCCACACGTGGTTTAAGAATTAAAATTGCACGATTTTTATTCATTGTTTTTTCTTTCTTTTCGAATGACCTGAGTTGGTGGGAAGGAGGACGAGGGGAATGGTCAAGTCCCTAGAGGAGATTAGTCGGCGGTACAGTTATATGTCCTGACGCTTGTTTCTATTTCAAATGCTATAAAGCCAAGTTCATTATTTTATCAATGCTAGAAGATCTTGGTTTTATTCCGTTGGCAAAACGTTTGCTTCGGTGGTAAAGTTAAAGCTCATAATGGGGAATATTCTCATGAACTTTTTTATCTGACTCAAAGTAGGAAATTCAAATTCATATTTACTTGCTA
The DNA here is from genome assembly GCA_030522865.1 of Psyttalia lounsburyi. Lineage (NCBI taxonomy): Eukaryota > Metazoa > Arthropoda > Insecta > Hymenoptera > Braconidae > Psyttalia > Psyttalia lounsburyi. The sequence continues at coordinate 6,447 of JAPYZN010000445.1, read as the reverse complement.
ATTGACTGAGTCATGTACGGCGTGGGATGTACGTGTGCAATGCCAGTGACTCGATCGATCGAATAACATTAAGTAAAAAGAGATTTTTGGCTTTGATGAATATTTCATGAATAACGGAATATGTCGGAACGATTGCGGTGCATCCGCAAATTATTCAGATATTCAAATTATGGAATGAATACACTCCCGAATTTCACAACAAATATGGGTAATTCAGGGTAGACAATCGATGAAGAATCCGCGGACAAAATAGCTTTTGGCGATGAACTTGACCTTCTCTTTGGGATCCAAACGTGAACTGCGATTTCGTCCAACAGTCAAGGTACATCAATAACATCTCAAAAAAATACAATGAGTCATATTTAATGGAAATGAAATGGGATGTTTTTTAATTGGCAGTAGCCCAGTGTTATTAAATAATTAATGAGAGTATACTGAACCTTTGATATTGGTCATTGTCCCAAAATCTTAAAGACTCAGATTACCATGATCTTTTAGCCACATGTCCGGCGATAAAAATGATCCATTAACGAGAGACAACCGAGCGTTTGAAAAGTAGTAGGTCATTCCTGTGGAATGTCTCATACGTTAGCTATCGATTATGGATGTCTAAAAACAGATAATTAATGCAAAAAATTGTTTATCGTTCGTTTACCCTGCACGTATTTAAAATATTGAAAATAATTCAGAGCTGCCATTTTCTGAGCTAGAGTTTTTCTTCCAATTTTTGGAAAAATTGTCCGCCATAACAATGAGGAATTTTTCTTCAATTCCGCTTGTGAATAATTAATTTAATTTTTCTCCGTGTAAACAAATCACGTGAAATAGCCCGAAAAATATTTCGGAGAGAAGTGAGGAAATATATTTTGAAGAACATGTATTTGGTCATTCTATGTAAAAGGTACAATTGTTTATTGAAAACAATACTATAGTCCTCGTATATCAATTTCTTCAACTTATGAAAAATCGTTACTGCTATAACCCACGACTTTTAACCCAGAATTGTCTGCCCGCAATTCTCAATTTAGTAATTTTTAATACCATTTTACATTCTCATTTTTCGCTATGAATCAGCATTTGAAAATGGCAAGTCAGGGACGATTGAGCCCATAAATGATAAATTCCGCAGGTGGTAAAAACCCTTGGAAAAAAAATGAAATTACAAGTGAGAAACTTCTCTCCCTCTCCCTCTCTTGTTTTCTCTTTTATCCTTTAAATTGTTAACAATCATCGAGGTATAATAGGATCGTGGAGATAGACGAGGGAATGTCAATAGAATTCAATGGATAACCATTAAGTATTTGCCTGAGTGGTAGGCGCACGGCGCGAGATTGGCATCAGGAGAAGACGACGAGTCCCGTAGGGCAAGAGACACCCAAGATCACGTAGTAACGCACTGTGTAACTCTCGGGCTGCAGAGGCGCGTTGAGAAAACAGTAGAGGGTAGTCATCAAAAGAAAACAACAAGTTCAGTATATATATACACTCCTTTGTGTAATAGCAAAGGGAGAGAGGGCCTATGATGAGGCTTATGTAGTTGAACCCAACTGCCATTACAGTACATAAACCTAAGGATACTCTCTTGGGATGTTGAGCGTAACGTGCAACCTTGACGCGGTTATTCTGCAAGGTCGCGTTACTGCGGCACTCTCTTACTCTCTCGGCCCGACGTGATGCGCCATTTGGTCTCGATTTTCCTTTTCGCTGTCTCGACGATAACGATAATAACGATACCTCGGGTACTACACTGACTACAGTCTTCATGTATCATTCTACAATGTTTTTCTTTTTGCTTGTTAGGTATTCCGCAATTAAAGGGATATAGAGGCGGAGGAAATTACTCCTACGTGCCTTCCACCGTGTTCTGTCACCTTTTTTCTACGGGATTTCTACGGGTGGATATAAAAGTCTCTCCAGGGGAAAAAAAATGTTAAGCAGCACAGCCTTGGCATGACGAAGAAGATAAAAATATGAGTTATTCAAGCTTCGGGGAGTCGAGTCGATAATGGTTGGTACGACGACTCTTTGGTGATGGATGAATGGATTGTTATTGGTGTGAATGTTTCTAGTTGTCTGATGCACCTGATTCATGGTTTAGAGATCCATTCAGGAGGTGAGTGGTTAAACTGGATAACTCAGATAAATGTGTACTTGGTATTTTACAGGTTTTGTAAGGGGTAATGAGGAACTTTAACTAGTTGATACGAGTGGATAGCCTGTGGTAAATGATAACGATTGTTATTGAATGTAAATGTAAAACAAATCATAAAATTCCACTAATTTTACCATTTGTCTCCGATTTAGAGGCTTTTCAAACAGAAAATTGAGTATACGTTTTCTTAGATTCTTCAGAACATGAGCAAATCAGCTTATTTAGTTGCCCCTTGCTTAATAACGTCTAACAAATCATTGTTTTGATCTTACGGATTAAATAACTCCTGGGAACCATTGCAATCCTGACCAATCGTCAATCATTCAGAACCACCTGTCACGAATAATTGAGCCAAAAGGCAAAATAAAAAAACATTGTCCTCTATCTACTGAAATTTAAGACAGTAACAATCGTTTTTTTAGCCTAATAAACACTAGAAAAAAATTTTGTATCGGATAACAATTGTGGCTCATGGAGCATCGTAAGTTTTTCTAACTGGAAAAATGAGGTTTTGCAATAAAATACAGAGGAAATTTCATTTAATTTTTCATCATTCCCATTTTTTTATATGGCATTTTATATGTCAACTGTTGCAGGATACGTCGACAGAGAGTCCCCTTTCATTTGAAGTTCCTCCGTTGAAAAATAAAAAAACCTCTCGGGAGGGGACTTTTAAAGCCAGGGTGTAATAGTTCGTAAGCTCGACATCCCCGTGACTAATTACAAGAAAAATAGTTATTAAATCATAAGCAAACATAATTTCCGACTTCCGTGAATGATTTCTGCAAGTCGGAAATTATGACTGCTCACAATTTGATCAGTATTTCACGTGTAATGAGTGACGGAGATTTCGAGGTGATAAATTATTACACCCGGCCCTTAAGAGAAAATTGTGTCAGTTTCCATAAAATTGAATAAAATTTCTCTGACATGAATTATCTCTCAAAGATTAAAAAAATTAACAGCTGTATTGAAAAATATGGAAATTTAATTTAGTCCTGTGACTATAATACAAAATCCGATGATTTTCTTGGAATGAATTGTTCACGAATAGATCAGTAAATCCCCCCCTAAATAGATTTCTCCTCTTGTACGTTGAATTTTTCATTTCCTCTCCACTACCTTGAATTATCGTTTGCAGGGCTGACATCGAAGTGTCATGACACTGGAGTGGATAGATTCTAATTTAAAATATTTGAGTACCATCGTTAAAATCCCCCAGAGTCCCAGACAATAACATCCACTCAGAGACATATTCCCAAAGTCATATATTTTGATTTAACGTTTATTCTGTATAAGTGCATAGAGATGAGATATCCAATGGGCAAAAGGGTTGAATGTACAAGCACACCAACATTCCGGTGGCACTGGAGCCTTCACCATTTATGGGTGGCCGTTGCGCCACGGTGCAATGTCGAGGATATGTCCAGTGGGTATCACGAGAGAGTTCAATGTCAATTTACAATCGATGCTATCGGTCGCTTCTCTTTACCTTTTTGCTCGTTTAAAAAGCCCCCACTTATTCCATTATTCAATGCAACAACAATTGTTCGCGATGTACCTGGAATTTCTCCGATGAAATTGTACGACTGAATGAATTTAATTTCTTAATTGTTGAGCCATTGATGAGCTACTGGATCACTATCCCATGATGTCACTTCCCAATCAAATGATACTGGAGTGACATCAATCGCTGGTTACATACATTAAACATTATTCCGAGATACATTGGACGTCACGTGTGTCATTGCCACTGAAAATCGATTTGCTGCCAACGTGCGAATAATTTTCAAATAATACTCTGATCAATATAAGGATTACGGCCTCGATGATGTCTGAAGGACAATAACAAATAAGCGGTGGAGCGTTATGGGGCAGTGGAGAATTAAAGCTGCGAGGCAAGGGTGTTTCGTAATACCGACATTCCTCATTGTAACTTCCTTTTTGAACGCTTTATATCCTGGTTGGATAATGTACCTCAATTTTTTTTTGCTTCGTTTTGAAATTGAGGAATTGGATTATTGAGTATCGATACGGAAGCGGAAAGTTGTCAATCGGGAATAATTACACGTTTAAACGTTGTTTAAAATTATTACGGAGAAATAATATAATGTCGTTGTGTAATGATTATCAGTTGACGAGCGATGAGTAAGTCCAGTGATCAATGATTGTTCAGTCGTAGGTTTGTTATTTTAGTGAATTAATGGAGACTCACCCTTTAATAGTCATTCTTTTCACTCGTGGGGGTCGTCGCACGTGACACCATGGGATACCCGCAACCCCCTCGGCCGTCAGCAATCCTCCTCGATGGTGAAATCGTTGCAATTTCGATCGCTTTATCAATAGAATGAAAAATTAAAAAATCTGGGTAATAACAATTGCAATAGCGAGTGATACATTGACAGAGAAAAATTAACTGAACGAACGGAACATACAGGACTAGTTCTTGGTCAAGCCGAGACCTTCTCCAGCCGCGGAAAATGATCTCTCTACCGCAATTTTTGTAACGCAAATGTATTTTCTGTAAATCGTCCGATCGTGGCGCGTCTCAAGAGGGAGTAAGTCCCGGGGACTCGGATGGCTTCTACTTATAAAGACTTGCTTCCCTGAACGTGTATGTGATCGTTTCCATGTGTATTCTTGAGACCGCGAGAAAGAATCGCACGTCCTGGTGGAAGGAGGGGGGGGACACAACCGTGTCGCAAATCATTATATCAAAATCCAAGAATCTACCCTTCCATTCCGAGTGGAGGATTTAATCGACTGGTGTAATGTTACATTGACATTCGGCTGATGAAAAATAAACCTGAAAGTCGATAACCCTGGTCTTGACGAATTATTTTAACAGCCTCGGTTATTACGGAAATAATTTGGGGGGAATTATTTATCAGGGAAGTGATTTCATTATAACTTGTCAATTTTTTACAGAAATTACAAATTTCACTCAGATAATATGAAATTGAAAAGTTTTCAAAGTAATGGTATATTTTTCTTTTGGGAATTTTCTTAAGAATTCCAATAAATACTAGATTTCCATAAAAAATCTACAACGGAGAAATATAAAAAATGACGGAGAAAATCTCTTGTTCCAAATTGTTCTTACCAAATTAAAAATTGCTTAAAATCTTTTTTTGAGCAGCTCAAATTTTAATTTTTTCATTTATACAAAGCGGAAAATCCGGTGTAAATTATTATTAAATTTGAGCGACGCTAGCACTTGGACACGTCTGAAATGTTAATCAGGGCTCTGCTAGAAAAAGTGAAAATTCCACAGAAAAATTTCGATATTTTTATAAAGCGAGTGTTAATAAACTAACATTTTCATTATGATTATTAGTATTCTTCCAGAATAAAAGAGAAACATCCGGAAAAGTTCAAGCACCGCACAATTAAAAAAGACTAGAATAGTTTTCAAAAGTTTTTCCCTTCATTTATAAAAAATAAAATTCCGTTATATGCGATAGATGGAGGGGAGAAATGGACAAGCTGAAAACTTATCTCAAAACTTTTACTAGCTTATTAAACTGTTGATAAAATGTGACGCTTTTCTTCCAGCCAGTACTTGAACAAGGCAGAACTCAATTGAAGATAGGAATTTTTTTTTTTCAAGTTAAAAAATTCATTTGATTTCACTGTTTACCATTTATGGGTGAAGAAAGAGAAGTGATGACAGGTGATTATTGATGTTTATAAATTGATTTTCTAAAAGCCAAAAAACCAAAACGTGTATGTAATGGACAGTCTTAGAATCCTATGACTTGTGAGAATCATTTTAAATTCCTACTTGGTCCAGCTAATGGAACGCCTTTGTAAAGCTCTTATCAAGGCTCTAAATTGTATCAGAGCAGGTGTGTCGAGGCAATAAAATAAATTGAACGCTAAAATCTACGAAGATTATCATAAATATTTCCATTATTTTCCCATGAACTCCAGAACTGTAGTCAATGTGCATTAAATATTTAATACATTGGCGCTCCAAATATTCACGAGATGTTTCTTCTCCTCGCGTGATTACAACCTCTCCAATGGCAATTTTTTTTTCTTAAAGAAAAAGAAAAACGATCAAATTCAAAAGTTGAAATAGATGAATAATAACTTTAATAATCGATAGAACAATATAATAATATTATAACCTCTAGAAAATACACCTCAAAGTAAATGGACGATATATTATGTCAGATGATGCAAAAATTAAGAATTCAGGCCGGTGTGTAGTAGTTCGTAATCTCGAAATCGCAATGACTAATTACAAGAAAAATAATTATTAAATTACAAGCAAATTTAATTTTGTACCT